>JAOTAV010006783.1:0-29518 GCA_026546445.1 Cyclargus thomasi | reverse complement strand
AGCACAAAAAATTTCATCAAAATCGGTCAAGCCGTTTCGGAGAAGTATGGCAACGAAAACTGTGACACGAGAATTTTGTATATTAAATCTCGTTTTTACAACATTTTTTAATTTCTGCTCGGCTCCTATTGGTGGTAGCGTGATGTTATATAGTCAAAGCCTTTTTCGTTAAAACATCGACCAATTATTTTATTATTATATAATTTCTCTACGGTTAAACGGACTAACCAACACAAAATTTTTCAATCTCGGCCAGTAGATTAGCGCGTTCAAACAAACAAACTCTTTAGCTTTATATTAGTATAGATGAAGGAGTTTATACTCATTATGAATGGACTTATAGGATTGATGTAATTATGTACATAAATAGGAAAGCTGAAATATTGCGTATTTATTCAGTAATTTTCACTTTTCGAAATTCTTTGTCATTGCTATATTATTATTTTGTATATAAAAAATATATTTTATTATGCGACATTTATAAAATAATAATTAACTTTTATATGAAAATTATGTTAAAATTACGTGTTAATTATGTTTAGTGTTATTTAAATATGTTAATGTAATATTATGGCAGTTATGATTATTATGTTTACTATTACGTATGGTGGTTTGAAAAAAAAAAATGGCAGGACGGTAGACAAAAAAGGATCTTTCACGTTCTTTCTTCACTTTCTTTACAAGCCTGATAATTTGGTAGTTTTACCACAAAGGTTTTCCGGGAGTTTTAGACATTAGTTATTTTTATACATCTCGATGTGCTCTTTTCGAATTTTGATTTTGCCACCTTGTATCTTTGCCGCTCTCGCCGCCATGATGATAAAATGGCGGCCAAATACAGTTTTTCGAGAATAACTGCGTTCCAACTCATTTGACGAAAAATTAGTCTAGTAGCAAATTAGACAACAGAACATTTCCTACAATTAATGTTATGATCATTATTTGTGAAATCTACAGTTAAAGCGTTTCAAAATCCCTTCAAACACCAGATGATCGGAGTATATCGACACAGTTGATAGTTGAGTATTTCTAACAAGCTTGGAGTTGCGATAAGATGCTTCTGGGATTGATGATGATGCCTTCGATGTAGGGGAGTGTTATGAGGAGTATGCAATAAATATAATAATGGTTCATCCTCCCTATTAAATAAAAAAACGCACCTGAGTTTGAAAAGGACACTCTTCCTTAACACTCTCTTGTTTCAAACTGATGAAATAAAGTTAACATTAAAGTAAGACTAAAAAGAAATACTATTATCACCAAAGATTTAGGTTCGGTAACATGCGTGTTTATATGTATATGTGTGTGTGCTGAGCTGAAAGCGAAAATGTTACTTGTGATTTGTATAGGCAAACACATTTCGCCCATACAAGTCACAAAACAAGCTAATGTCCAAAAACAGAAAACCCGACTGCAGGGACCATTGCATTTTAAACATCAAGTTATGTATACGTCTAGAATGGCTAATTAAAGTCCTTAATTTTTATACCCTACTAGACCTCAATGGGGAGAAAAAAAAATCGAATCGAATTTTGACTTCAAAATCCTTTTTTTTTTATTTTTTTTAATGTACCTAGTGTCACTTGCACTATCAATACAAATCTAACGATACCCAGCACGTTAAGATCCCGAGCGTACCAAATAATTATACAAACGTCCACATGTACTCTCAAAAAACATGACCCTCCTTCTGGCGCAGTCTGGTTCTACGAAGATCTAAATACCACATTTAGCTTTAACTATCAATAAGCGATCAGCTTGTTAATACTTAAATATCTTCGATTAAAAGTAAATAATGCGCATAAGGTCAAATACACGAAATATGTCCGAGGCTGGTTCGACTTTCAAATTCTTCACACGAACCCTGCAGGGCTAAAGGCTTAAGACAATGCAATTAAAACATTTATGTTATTAAGAAGTTAAAAAACAAAGATATGTCTTGAAAAACGTTTATTCCGATTAATCAAATTAATAAAAACTCTTTTAAAACTTAAAACATTCATCCGCCATTTTAAGAACAATCTCGAGAGCGAGTCCCTGTTAGGGATGCGCGTGAGCCGACGCTGTTAGTGTTGCCCGCTCTCGATTAGTAATCGATTTAACAATATATAAGAGTGTGTTATAGTTTTGACAATATAGTCAAGTATTCAATTGAAAATTACTAATAAACTACTGTTTTGCAATTATAATAGTAAAACTATTAAAGTTTGTAAAAAAAGTCCCTTAAAATACGTTGAAAAAAAATACACTGCTCATTTGCCCTTTTTAAAGGGGAAGGTATAGGTATAGTCAAAGTATCAACATGATAAGTGGGTCACCCGCCAAAATGATGCGTCTATCAGTCATCTCGCTAAGTGATAGCTCTGTTGTTATAGCCGTATCACATGAGGTCATTTATTTTTAACACCATATCGCTCGTACCGGAATAAGTTTGTGTGTGCTCGTGACAGAGAAAACATTAGAACATAAGAACATGTTGTCTAACATGTTATTTTAGTACCTATAGTCTTCGGCGCACTACACACTACGCCGTCGAAATTTGTTGGCAACATTTTCTCGGCGGGCTATGTCGGCGGCTTCACATGATCCATCTTGTGGATCATGATATTTTTTCTTGAATAAATTGCCTATCGAGTGTCAGTTTTGACTTCGCGCCAAATCAATCTCGTAGTTGTGTACTATAGTTTGTCGATAAGCGCTATACCTCGACTTGGGTATGAGCGCGGCGCGGCGGGGGAGGGTTACCATGGTTACCGGCTGCGCCCACTCTGTCAGTTGGTCGTCAACGCTGACGGCGGTAGTATTCTTGCCCGTCCCTCGCCCCGTCTCACATTCCTAGGGCTCGGTAGAGAGGTTGTGGTCAAGCTATAGGTAAAGGCAAAACAAATAATTGACAATATCCGGCTCGCGAACAATGTCTAATCAACGATGACGAGGGTCCGGTATTAATTACCCGGGCTCAGATATCACCAGGATTTATGAAACCCCGAACCCTTAGCCCTTAGGGCTTTTAGAGATGGATCTGTGGACTCATCCAGACGAGAGATTAATACCATTACAGAAATAGTTTTAGAAGTAGTCTTTACTAATCGAAGACATAAGTGGAAGGAGTAGATAACTAACATTTTTAAAAATTTCCGGATTTTTGCGTTATTAGACGCTTTTTGGACCCGAAAAATTATTCGAAATTAAAATAATGTGGGTTTGATGTATTAGGTACAGAAGCTAAATAATGAAGTACTTAAATTACAAGATTTTACAAAATTTTAAGGAAAAAAATTAGTATAAACTCGAAGGTTGTAAAATGTTAGTTATCCGCATCTTCCACTTGTGTCTTCAATTGTATGTGAGTCTGTAACTAAAGAAGGTTGGTCTATTAAAGCAAATGCACCTGCCCCTAACCCGCTATATCAATACATTATTTAATGATAACAAATAATTATAATTAAAACATTAATATAATGATAATTTTAAAAGATGAAACAAGAACAAAAAATGGAAAAAAGTTCAATGTCCTCATTGAATTAAAGATGAAAGCTAAATGACACTGAGTGTGGCCGAAATTATTGATGGAATATAATGACATTCAGGAGTCTCAGGGCCGAAACACTAAAACGCGGTTACATTGTTAGAACTAGCAGATTATTACTATAAGTTTATAATAATTATACTGTCGATGTGTCTTCCTTGATTTTAGAATCTCGAACTAAAAAAATATTTCTACTAGCTCAAAGATATCTATCAGAACAAACGTTACGAGTACCACCTCTCTTATGTTTTCGATCAAAATAATATATCCATCGTTATCCGTCTTGAACTTTCGTCAAGATTGATCTTTTAATTTGGATTGTAAGTAAGTTTCTGTGTAACACTTAATTCTCGTTTTGCTAAATTAAAAGGTGTAAAATAAACGCTCTCTTCTAAACACGAATAATGTTCGTCACTTATAAGTTACAAGACGTTGACCGCTAAATCGTGGCAAAATTAATTTATAACGCGGATTCGGTTTTTTGGAGTGATAAGCTCTTTTTGTAGGTCTTACGTATGTTATTAAAAGCGAAAGTTTCTTAAATTTTTATAAACATATATACTAATATCTATACTTCTAAACTTTTCAGTATTTTTATTATTATTATTAGCATAGTATACTAATAATATAAAGCTAAAGAGTTTGTTTGTTTGTTGGTTTATAAAACGGGATAATTCACAAAGTTTCACGCGGACGTAGTCGCGTTTTTACTATTAAGTGTGCCTGTCTCGCTGTCGGTTAGCTTAGAGGTCGATGTTTAGAGGATTGTTACTGTATGTCAGTAGTGTCTTGTACTAATAGTTGTTCTCTGTTTGTTTCCAGGCGTGACAATGAGGGAGAAGAGGGGGGGTGCCCTGAGCAAAATGCAAAAGCTCAGGAAACGCCTGTCCCTTAGCTTTGGTAGATTATGTAAGTATACACTCTTATCTATAATATGTTAATCTATCTCTACTTATATTAAACTTCACATGGGAGAAATTGAAACACTCCCTAAAAAAACATTTTTTTTTATAAAATTAACGGGCAAACACCATAGACACTCGCAACATCACATGAGTTGAAGGACACACCCGCAACTCGGCCTTTTAAAACTGTCGGCCTTTTAAGAGGGAATACGTTCTCTCTTTGAAGGTTTCAGTAAAAAAGAAACAGTAGATTTTGATGGATGCGTGGATTGAATTCGCGCGATTAATCTGTCCGCATTACAACTTTGACAAAACGTTTTTTTTGAACGCACTAGCACATTCTATCAAAAACGAACGAGCCGAAAGCGGCGAAGGAAACGAATTTTAGAATTCGATATACAGGGTGTAACCTAAGTAGTTAAGTGATAATACTTTGTCACTGACAAGTATTTTTAATATGTTGTCGACTACTTTGTGTATCCAATCATAACAAGGTTACCAACATTTCAATACACCTAAAGACAAAAGCTCATCAAATCGTATCTTTAATTATAAAAAGAACTAACTCAGAATCGACCATTTTTTGAGAACGTACGTTTTTTGAGAAAGGATTAATGAAACCACTGTCGCTTAATTTTTGTCTCTACTTGTAAAGACAGCGGTAAATATCGTCAAGATTTTATAAAACGTGGGACGCGGTATGTTCAATAAACCACAGACAACGTAGAAAATAATAATAGTAAATTCGTTGATCAGTTAGTGTCAGATAGCCGAGACAGTTTAAATTACTATCTTGCTGTCCTGGCTAGAAAACTGGCCTCGGGCATCCCGGGCATTAGGTCGGAAAGAAGTAAGAAGTGCTTTCTAAAAGTTTCAAAGTCAATAGGAAAAGTTGGGAATGCTAAAAATTCAAAAGTTTTATTACTTCCTAAATATTAGATGAAGGTTGATTGCTGACCTTTTAGTGGTCAATGTTTGACGTATTTTCGGGTTTTCGGGGAGTTTCAAAAATCTCTCCCTGCTGACGGAAAATATTTAATATACAATTATTAATAAAAACAAAGAACAAGAAATCCTCCTTAGGGATTATAGTGTTATTTATATTTTATTGTATTTAAAATCGTTCATTTTAACCGGCTAGTTTAGTAGTTTAAATGCATTTTTTTTTACAAAAAATGTTAACGGTATATTTTTTCTGATTAACTTTTAGTTTAAGGAAAAAGTTCTCGCTTGTAACATGTAAGAACATATATTTTTTTGCTAATGTGGTTAACGTTTTGACAAACTTACCCCTCTAGCCCATGTACAAGCCTTAATTATAATTTGCCTGTGATTTAATTATATTGCTTAAAGACTGTTGATATATATGACGTTGTTATTAACGACTAGTATTTACTCTTGGCTTTTCCCGCGTGGTAAAAAAAAATTAAAAAAACTGTCAGAAATGCGTTTTCCCAATTTTTTGCTTTGTACTGCCACGGAACCCTTCGTGCGCGATTCCAACTCACACTTGGCCGGTTTTTTTTATTAATATAGATCCTGCCTAAACCCTCTAAATAATTTAATCTACAAAGTAGGAAGCTCATTCAAATATTGATATGATTTTTTCATATTCGTATTACCGTACATAAAACTGTATGCTTATTCGGCGTGGCTATATTTTCATATAATTAGTGTAAGAGGTTTTGGACGTGTGCCCGCGCTAGGCCTGCGCGATCCGTCCCTGTATTGACTGATAGGAAATTCTCTAGTAACATGCTATGCTTAAAAGGCCGTAGAATGTAAATTTAACGATTCCGTAACAAGGAAAAATCGAACAATGTTTGAAAAAACATTTTTTTTACTCGTTCGAGGCATTTATAGAAAGCTTGCCTTCTTTTTTATAAACGAACTGGGGTACAAATTTAGCGCCACGTCTCGCAAAAAATAAGTTTTTTGTAACCTATGCGTGTTTCGCGGGACAAATTTTTGTTATTAGTGATAATGATTTCGTTAATTTTAATTTTATCATTGAATAAGTTGTAATGCGTAAATTGTAAATAAGCCGAGGCGTTGGTCTGATGTTTTACTTTAAATTTAGCTAATGTAGGTAACGAGAGTTTCTACTCTACTTTTCTCTACGTTTCTAACCTAACCTAACCCAACCTAATTATAAAGTTTAATCGACTCCAAATATTTTCACTTCGTCAGTCAAAGTGGCCTGTAATTGAGAACTTTGGAACAAAAGCAGTGTCTTAGAGAAAGCATTCTTTTAATTAGGAGGCAAGCGCGTGCCCATGGACACTTGCAATATCAGAAACGTTGTGAGTGCGTTTCCAGATTGTTTAATGTAGAAATGGGGGCCAGGCAAAAATTTAAATTTAGACAAATCATGACATGTTACTGGTACCGACTTTAAAATAATGGAGATTGTGTACAGAAATAGGCTGATGCCTCACCGAATTCTGTAACAGGCACTATTAAAGAATAAATATTATATATACCTCGCTAGAAGTTAAATAATGTTAATCATTCTATAATATATTTTTTTTGGGAACGTGCTTAACGTTTTAACATTCTCATTAGAGGTAAAACTTACCCCGCTGGCTCGTGTACAAGCCTTAACTGAAGGAAGGCTTCAAGAATCTTTATTAATATTTAAGACATTGATGTATGCAAAGTGTTGCGGCTCCTTATCTTGTTTATTCGTCGTGTGATTTACGCCGTACGCGCTCGATAAATCTCTATGTTCTAGCCGGCTAAGATGCATCATCGACAAATTTTTGTCTATACGTTTACTCGAAGTTAACCGGCTTACCCGACTTATACGATCCTAACGTGACAAACGTTTTTTCTTTCGTGTCTGTCGATAGAGATGATTATTGCGTTTTGTTTTTTAATCTGTATTATTTTTAATCTACATGACAACAAATTTTATAAAGTCTATAGTTGTAGTCCGTCCACGGTTTTAAAAATGCTAGTCTAAGAACGAGAAATTCGTCTGTCGGCGTAGGCATGTCAGTGAAAATAGACTCGTTATATCAATATCGATAACATGACCCCACTTGAGAGAGCGAGAGACATCTCGTTGTGCGCATCTTAGTCGGGCTAGACTTCTAATAATACTAGAGATAAAAACTGGGTGTTGTACAGATAATGTGCTCTAATAAATCTACGTCATGTGAGCGAAGTTTTGTAGATGAGGCGCACATTTCTTCGCAAGTTTTTCTAGAAATTTGGTTTTTGTTACGTTGGTAATGTGGCTGACGTGATTTAGGGACATTAATTTATATTTAATGAATACGTCGATCCCATGTATTTTTGCTTAATAGCGGTGTTGCCAGTTAAGTGTTTGAATATTCTCAAAATCTCTTATTTGCTTACACTAAACATTTTTAGTGTTACCACAAAAGAAAATACTAATGGAACAGTAGTTATCTGTCTCTAATTATGTATTGTATTTGACACAAAAACTTCTCAACGGGTATTTAAAGCTTTAATTTAAGAGCGTTTACATCTAAGGTTAAATGAACGAAACCTTAGCATATTACATATTTTATTAATATTTATTTCATAATATGCATGATGAATGAGGCTGTAAAAATGTGTTTTACGCTTATTTATATATGCTCATTACATTTTAAATTTAAAAATGTTTTTGTAAACACTTGTCCAATTCTTATCATCCGGTGCCGTATAAGTTGTAGATATGATATTGGGTCAAGTATGATTCATATTAACAATATTTAACATTTTAATACGTTTGAAATAAACGTAAGAAATTTCGTAACATTCAAGTATGTAATAGCATTACAATGTTTTATTTGTTTTTTTTTTTAAGTATGTAATAACATTACCGGTTTCATTGAAACTAGGCCTGTTACGGAGGAGTAATTTTATAGACCCAAGCGTGTGCGCAGTACACAAGGCACTCTCTCTTCATTTACTCTTATAACCCAGAGGGACGGATGCCTGACTGGCGAGAGATCAGGCATAGGACCGATTTTTAACATGCCGATCCGACGCATGGATCATCTTACTGGTCAGACAGTCCGGTGATCAGCCTGCATTGTCCTAACCAAATTTAGAAAAAAACATTTTTCTAACGCAGGAATCGAACCCACGACCCCCGAGTCAAGAGAAGAGCTTTGTACCACTAGACCACGGAGGCATCAAATGGGTCTAACGTAACATAGTAATAAAACTTTAGGGTGTGTATGTGTAGAGCTCACTGTGAAAGTAGTAGCGATTTAAGAGTAATGATGAATGAATGAATGAACTTTTTTGTGCCTTGGGAAAGCACCCCAAATTTCAATGTCATGAGTTTATCCATGAAAAAGAAAAAAAATAGTTTATAGCGTTGCTACTTTCAAATTGAACTTAACACATACCCTAAAATTATAAGGCCCGTATTAATAATAGTCAGCGCATAATACTTGAGACTTAGAGATGATAAAAAAAAATTAAGATGCTGTTTTCATTCATAAAAGTTTCATTATTTATTTTATGAATGAAAACAGCATCTCAAATTTTTTGAACGTGCTCTTGGTATTAAGCGCTGACTATTAATACGGGCCCAAGTATTTACACCCTCTTGACGATGTTCGACTTGTTCACTCATTGATGGAGGTACACTCCATCTACACTCCTTGTTTTTATTTTCTGACAACCTTTATACCAAAGCCATAAGGTTTATAACGAAAATCCACCTCGACATATAACTATCTAATCGCGTATTTATCCTGCCGTAGGAAGTTAGTCATCCTGGTTATCAGTCATTCACACACAGATGTGGGTTAAATCGATAGGTTATCAATAATGTACGCTCAGTATGCGGCAGAGCCACCCTGCAGTATGCTGAACTGTACGTAGTTGTGTGTTAATGGCTACCCAGACGGCGGATGCATTACGTCAGAGTCCATATCGACGGCAGAAAGCGGAAGTGGCGTATCTCAAAAAGTTCAAATTCACACCACAGCCAAAAATTACACTTTAATTAAGACAAAAAGTTAGAATGTTCAACATATCTCATATTAGATTATATTTATAAGTATGTTCTAAATTTCAATTTCTGCCTTTGTTTATTATTGTGTTATGAATTTTTTAAATCTTTTTTTATTCTAGATTAAATTTGTCTTTTGAGATACGCCACTTCCGCTTTCTGCCATCGATATAGACCTCTTCCGTAAGAAGAGTGGGCTGTTTGACACAATACACGGTTTAATTACCCAGTGCTTTAGGGTTGTTGTTGCATTATCGACCCTTGTGAATTTGTAGTCAATATTCACTAATTAAGAATTTGCCAAGAGAAACAGCTTAGGCGTAGTAATTAAATCGTGTTCTAGGTCGGAGGTAACCTACTTTCTATACATATATACTCTGACGTAATGCATGTTATTCTGCATTATCGTCTAGGGACCACATTACAGTGGAGCACGGCAGGCCCGTATTTGCTCGTAACTGCTCTTACCGCTAGGATTATTCTCGAGATCTTTATTGGGATGCTGTTTCAATCTTTACTATTGCCCGCGGCTTCAATGGCGTGAAAAAAGTACAAAAATACTCATTTTCCCATTTATAATTTTAGTACCTAAGATTAGTATACAGAGAAACCTTTCATCCTTAATCGTTTCTTAGGCCACCATAATTTTCTATAACTTGCAGTATGGTAGCGCCTCTGACGCTTATACCCAATATAAAGACACCCTTTGATGTTCTAATCATAAAGCTACACTTGATTGAGCGCGTCTTATCTCTTACGGGTCGTCAAGTCGTATCATCTGTTCTAGCTACTTCGCCTCCGGTCGTCTAGTGGAACAGACCTCGGCTCTTGATTGACTCCGGAGGTCGTGAATTCGATTCCCGCGTTGTAAACATGTTATTTCCAAGTTTGGTAAGGACAATGCAGGCTGATCACCTGATTGTCTGACAAGTAATATGATTCATGCGTAGGTGCCATGTAAAAAGTCGATACAGCGCATGATCTCTCGCCAGTCGTGAGGTCCTCTTACTGGGTTATGAGAGTAAATAAAAGGACGATACTTTTACCCCAAAAAAGGGCTTCCTCGCGATAAACTTGTTTTCTCGCCACTAACAAGAAAACACTTAAGTATGTAAACACAGACTTTAAGTAAACTTAACTAGATATCGTATAAACCAAGTCAAAAAGATTTGACTTCTACAGTTATGATTTAACAACAAATGATATTATTATAATATTGTCCCAAATACGATCGTATTACAGTTAGAGCTCAAATGTCAGCCTTTACGGATGACCTAGTGGCTAGTGCCTGATTTAGGATTATTAAATATCAACGTCAAATATTATTGTCAACTGTGATGATTGCAATTTACTCTATATTTACTCAAAGCCGTAAAGAATTTACATTTTTATATGACCTTAGAGAGACCACTTTTCGAATTCGAAAGTTTAGTTCGAAGTTTACGAAATTCGATGTCTTTCTTTTCGAGGCTAGGACGCTGCAGCGCCTAGGCCATGGCATACAACGGTTTTTTATCATTCCAGACCTAACACAAAGTCAGCGGACATCAACGTTTCTATACCTAACGCTTTCTTGCAGTCTCTCCCCACACGAGCTCACGGTCTTTACGTGTTAAGTTGGGAGACACATCCAGCGTTTTTCTAAATATCCCTCTTGTCGTCCGTCTCGTGCGTTTTATACGTACGTCTCATCCGGTGACAGATTAAGCTGCCACACTTCACTAAGTGATAAAGTGGCGATAGCTCTTGATGACGGTGCTAAAAAACTGCGATTGCAACACAACGGAAACTCTGCCCCGAAAAAACTATATCCTTGACACGGCGAATGGGCCCCTTCCGGCCGGAGGGATCAACATCTCCATTATGACGCCGCTGATTGATAGCACACTTCCGCGGATTGATAGCGCCCGCCCCACTCGCCTCGCTTGCCCCAGTCCCACTTGCACCGTGCGCCGTAGGGCTGCCAAACTGGAGCCGGGCCCCACCAGTGCGTTGCTCTGTGCTGCGCTGCGTCGTCGCAACTGATCAACGCAATCTTTGACACACCTGCGTTGGGTCTGACTCCGGGAGCTCCGACGGCGCAGCGCATAACCCGCTTCGTCTCTTACCCTTAGCTCCGTTGCATGATGCAAATAGATGGGGCATGTCATATAAAATATATGACAAACGTCGCAGCATTGGCGCAGCAACGATGCTAAACGACGCAGTGCAACGCAACCAATGGGGTCTGGCTCTTACGATTATCCCTAAACGCTTAATTAGGAAAAAACTGGTTTTAACCATCACGATTTTCCAGTGGAGTCTCACCATGACGATTTTCCTGAATTTGATTTCAAATAGTCTTGCAATAGCAAAAAAGTGAGACTTTTTTCCTTTAATCCATTCTCAAAGAGTCTGGAGCGGAGTTCCCCATGGGCCAACCACCCCAGGCTAACAAAAGGCACTCGAAGGTTGGCAACCCTAGCACTCGATACGGGCGCTCAACAAACAGGTTTACAAACTTCCACATCAACCCTTTTAAAAGCTTTTATTTAAGTTCACATGTCGCTGAAAGACAGTTGAATTAAAGTCCAAAGTTGACGATGTAACGTTTAACTAAGCTGTTACATTAATTCGCGAATGTTTGGAGACAGGTTAGGGGTGTCACGTCTAGGAAATCTTGTAAGCGATGTTGTAGCTGTAAAAATATTTGTTAATAAAAAAACAGAAGTATCTTTTGTGTGTTACATTGTCCTTTAATCTGTGGAGCCTCCGGGTCCTGATGGGCTAGCTGTCTGTGGAACTTCCGGGACGCGGTGGTTCCACAGACACGCTTTATTTAACGTGTTTATAATTATTTAAGCCTTTCTAACGTATTGCAATCTTAAAGATACACTACGAATAATGCTAGTCTTTGAGAGATCAAACAAGAATGTTTAGTAAAGGTATGTCCTATTTACTATTTATCTCTAGTTACGATGTGTACTTATCGTTAATTACGTACTGGCATAATCTAATCATTACCAAATGCAGTAGCGAAATCTTCAAATATATATTGTTCGATGGATGAACTCTTGACGGCTTTTGTCTGTCCGACTAGATCACGTGACTTTTCGTTCGTCTATACTCTATGTCAATCCCATCCAAAAACACGCCAAGCGATTATCGTAAACGATACTCGCTTGCCGCTTGTCTAGGGGGGCTGTGCGGTGTACAAACAAATCGTCAACTACATACTGGTAACTGATGAATTACAATTTTGGGGAAGGGAAGGGGAGACATGTAGAGTTGTAGAACTATAATAATGTATCCCAAAATTACTATATTATAGTAATAGACGGATTAAGTAATGTGGTTTTAACTATCACATGTTATATAGGAATACGGATAGGTTAGGACTGTTGCCAAAAAAAAATAACTGACCGACAAACAAACAAATATTGTACCCATTTTTACCCTCTGAGTATGCTACAAAATTTCAAAAATAATATGAACAAGTGTAAGCAGTGACATTTATAAAAAAAAAAGCTTAACCCTTTTCCAAAGAAAAGAAATTCTTAACAAGAAATCTATTGATTTACAGTCCTTGGTGGTTTGTTATTTTTTTTAGAGGAAGTCAAGTGTTTTTACCATCGTTAAGTTTATGTTACGAGATTAAAGATTGGGCATTGTTTATATGAAAGCCCAAACTGTGTGCCCCTAATGTTATTATAATGGAGCCGGTTGAAATTGTTTTCGTACTGACCGTGATTGTAGCTGGTATTATGTTGTTGAGGGTTCGACGCACTGCCACTGTTTTGAGATAAGGCTGGTCTCACAGTACGCGTTATTTGACCCGTGAACGCACCGTTTTGGTAAAGCGCCGTGGGGCTGCATAGAAGTGTTATGATCGGCTCCTGTCATTCGGAAAAAAACGACTGCATAGATATAGTCCTTATATCATGTAGCTGTCTTTTCCCGCACATCGGCAGTATAAAGACACAAAGTATAATCGTTTATACGGATTCTATTTTTGAATGCAATGAAAATTTTGAAATTGTGATTTTCAAAAATGATAAGTCATCCAACGTAGAAAGCCAAGAGCCTTTGTAAAAAATAAAATATAAAATAAAATATAAAAAAAAAAAAATTTGAATGTAACTAGTAGATATATCTCTCCCTTCTGTTTCTAGTCTCCTGAGCTAATCAGTTTGTGGCAAACCTCTTTTTCCTGTTGTGTGGTGAATGCGACCTAACGAACTAAACTGTCAGTGTGGCGCCGGCCTTAATTCTCCTTTGTCACTGATTGTTATTTCCTTATATCGTTCTTGTGGGCTGTTGGTCGTAAATACAAACATTTAAGAGGGCCGTTAATAAGGTTTTTATTCGATCCCCATAACTCTTGTGGGGTAGTTTTGTTTAATGATTTCGTTCATTCAGAAGTTGGTTTTATTTATATTTAATAGTTTTAAGGCGACACAATTATTTATTTACAAAAACTAAATTCCGACTGATTTGAATTAGAGTTTCTACTCGAGCTTTTGAAAAATCGGCCAAGTGGGAGTGGAACTTGCGCACGAATAGTTCGGTACCAAAAAAACGTGTTTCTTGCATACGAAAACCGCTATTTTTTTATATTGATGTTTTTGTTTATTAAGGAAATATTTACAAGAATACTTTAAATGCTGCGTTAACTTTACTTAGGGCATGTTTCATCGCTAACTGATAAAGTTTGTGGTTGGCTATCCGCAACTTTTTTGACCCTCCATACGTCATCTGTCAAAAAAAATGTACATAGACTATTCGACACTTATCAGTAAGCGGTGAAACATACCCTAAATATTGTTAGTTATATCTAGTGTCTCTCAGAGGTACCTACTAAATCAATGCGAATTAACTAGTCTAACAATAATTGTTTTGTTTTCAACGGTTAGTTGGTGGTTAGTCTTACACAAGTCTGTTTGCATAATAATAAATTATTTGATTACACTATTATGCTGTTTGTGTTTATCTGTTCCAAACAAACCTCACGCCCACTATGACTGTGAGTCAAGGTGTGACTTATGGGTCTTGTGATTATGAGTTGAGGCACGTTAGTTGTATATTCATCATATATAGTTATGACAGACAGTCATATTTCCAGCACAATAGACGAAACGGACACATATTCGCTCGGTGTAATGTAGGTGCACGTTGGCAAAAAATCTCTATATCTCATATTACTAGGTTTTATCCGCCGTGTTTTTAATCCTAGCGATTGTCACATTTTTAGCGGTGAATTTTTTTTGTGTGTCTGTCTACCACTATACCGCTTATACGCTTGAACCACTGAGCCAATTTTCTAAAATAAAAATGAAGGTACTTCGAGGCCCGGGAAAGGGCATAGGTTACTTTTTATCCTAAAAAATGTACGGTTCCTGTGCGACCAACGAATGTTGGCGCAACGGAGTCGCAGGCATCATCTAGTTATAATATTTCATTCAGTACTGCTAATAAATAATTAAAATTATGATATTGTGCGGTTGAGGCACTCGAAGCTAGTAATACTTGTTAAACGGGAAATATACAAGGTGGTCGTACTCAAATATATTGCAATTAATATGCACTTATGTGGACAGAATGATTCTTAAGTCTTATAATTTTTATTTCTTGACCGATAGCAATTTTTTTCTTGCAATAATTGGATTTTAAAGATTGCGTGTTGCTTACATGACTTTTTTATGGAACTAGGAGTCAAGCGAGCAGACGGATAGGAAGCAATAGCCGTCGCCCATGAACACTTGCAACATTAGAAGCGTAGCAAGTGATGTCCTTGAATGAGGTATAGTTAGTTAGGCCTCCGGTAAACTCACTCAGTGGACGAAACACAGCACAGCGTTATTTCACGGCAGATTTCTGTGAGGCCGTGGTATTTATTACTCCCTTCGATTTGGCCGTTACGCGCCCAAGCGTGACTCTCGCCTCTTGTTTACACAAACAGACAAACCGTCTTTCAACCGCTATTAACGGTCACATCTTGTGACGTCATCTGACACAGTGAGTCACTAGCTGGCAGACCTGACCCGGATCGGCGGGTCAGCGAGTAACCCTGAGTTCGGGTTATTGGCCCTTCAGAGCCAGGCCACATTGGTGCGCTGCTTTGCGCTGCGTCCCTCGCGTATTCGCTGCGACGTTATTAATATAATATTTCTTAATAGCGCTTGCCGCGATTACGTCCGTATATAACTTTATAAATTATCCCGTTTTTATTAATTTTTTTTATTATTACTCGGCTCCTATTGGTGGTAGCGTGATGTTATTTAGCCAATAGCCTTCCTCAATAAATAAACTAACCAACACAAAAATGTTTTTTCAATTTCGGCCAGTAGTTCCCGATGTTCGTCCAAACAAACAAACTCTTTAGTTTTATATCATTATTAGTATTGAGAAGTCGACATGCCCCATTGATGCGTTGCGTCGTTACATGTGAGGTTCCAACGGAGCGACGCACAAGAGACGAAGCAGGAGGGATGCGCTGCGCTTTTGGGCTAGTTATGATGTCGTGCGTCTACGCAACGAAGGTGTTACATAGACTGCGTTGATCAGTTGCGACGACGCAACGCACTAACGGGGCGTAGTTCTTAATGTGTCCCACACATGGCTGTGATTCCCTGCTATCTGGTGAACACTTTCATCAATCATTTTTCATTAGTGATGCTACTTAACTTTATAATTTCTTATTTTTTGTATAAGTCGTTTCGGCTCTGAATGAGCAAGTAGAGAATTCCACACAATCGATATATTTTCATATCAATTTATACATATGTAATAATAAATAATTTAATAATAAATCATTATTATTATATAAAAATAAGTCGGCATTTCCTTCCTGACGTTATAACTTTCGATTTCCACAGTTTTCTATGCGTGGAAAGGTTTCGGGTTCCGTGAGGTTCACAGCAAACAAAATTCAGAAAAATGTTCAAGAGAAAAGCAGGAACACAAGGAAAATGATTTTCAGATACAGTGCCATCTCTAATATATAACATGCACTACGACGGCGCCAGTACGCGACTTTACAAATCCACACGAACGAAGCCGCGGCCAACAGCTAGTTATTATATAAAAAAGTAGGCAGACGAAAGACGTAGCTCAACTGCCTACTCTCAGCTGAATTAAATAATAATTTATGCTGAAGTTTCTCAGTTTAGCGCGTATTCGTGGGATGTAAGATGAAAACAAAAATCTTATGAGTGAGCTTTGGGAAAGTCGGTAGGGTGTTACGGGTTGGTGATTAAACGTTATTGCAAGTAAGCGATGATTTATCGCTAGATCAGCGAATTCAGAATTGGCAACCTACGTTTATTCATTACCAACCTATAGGAAGACGTCTTGTTGCCGAAGAATGTCGGCGACGTCGGCGGCTTAGATGTGTGGTGCGGGTAATTGTTCTTGTTTCTTACGGTCACTCTCAGTACTATGAATACTGAATAGCCCAAATTTCGTTAGATTAATATTCAGATCCAATTTCATTAAGTTATATAAAATTCGGCTCACACTATTTGCTATTTAGAAATGAATGCCATGCATGGAACGTATCTAATCTCATCGAGTAGTCTGGTTAACCGAGCCCCGGGGGTCTCATTAGCATAAGTAATTTCAGCACTAGTTAGATGACCTATCAAGTAAGACCTAAGTTATTTAGTATTTAGATTACAGAGGGACCCGGTCTCTGACTATTAATATTATGAGCTTTCCACTGAAACGGTTCAAGTTTGCTAAGGAGGTACTATCTAAAAAATTGTCGCTTGTCACGTCGATGTATATTGGGGAAAATTGAAAGAGAGCCAGTTGACGGATCTACGTCGTTTAGTCGGAATATATCGATTCCATGTAAATCGCGATCTGTCGGTTGAGTTTGACACAACCCGACCAAATTACTTAGATCCACGATCCGTATCTGTTTCAACTTCTCTGATTGTAAAAACATTTTCTTTTATAATAATACCTCTTCATAACCGACGACAGATGATGCCACGCGAGCACGAACGAACAACTCGCCATACTCGGCTCTGCTCGCCGATCAATATCTATGATCTTTGATGGACGACGTGATGTTGTTGCTTGCACGATGATCCTGCCGACTGACGATCAACTATGATTACGTTGATCTTGCATTCAATTTAAAAACATTAAATGAAGCCCGCAATTCTGTTGCGCCATAAATTGTTTATCGCGCAAGAACGGTACCTTTTTTTTCGGTATAAAAAGCTCCTGCTGGATTCAAGGTATATCTATACTAAATTTCAGCTAAACAGATAGACATGCACACTTTTGCATTTATAATATTTGTATGGAAAGAGATTGAAACCGATGTTTCAAAGTAAGATTTAAATATAACTTTATTAGTCTTAGGTTAGTTAAATTATAGCCCAAAAAATTATCTAATTTGGTAACGAAACTTTTATGCCAAATTGAAGTCTGTAATTGAATTGAAAATAGATTATAGTTTTTTTATAGCTCGTTTACATAATGAATTTAAAAATTTACGGTCGAATTTGGACCTCAGGGCGACCTCTAGTACATATAATTATACTTTATAATTGCGAGATGTAAAACGCCTTACAGAAGCCGGACAAAACGGACACCGTTTATTTTGGCCGGACATGCAATCAAAAAGCTAACTAAACTATGTCTTAACGGGTTTATCCGGACGCCTGGCAATGCATTTACGATGAGGGATCATCAAATTCGGCTCCACCAATATCACAAGACAAGTTTAGTGAACCGCAGTTCTGAATGCCAGCAAACTTGTGAACTCGCATAACAAAGACGGAGATACGCACAGGACAATGGCGGCCAATTTCTAATCTGGCGTCTGATGGCTTTAATGGCCAGTGACTAACTTCGAAACGGCGGCGGGAACTAACTATAATGACGGAGTTACGAATATTGCGAACTTAGTTTGAGCTTAGAAAGTGAGTTATTCGTAGGACTTCGGACTAGCTTTTGCCCGCGGACCGGGCTTTAGGTATTAAGAAACTTTGAATTTTTACAAATTTATTTCGAGACCAGTTAGTGCCCGCAACTTCGTTGTGCGATAAATTGGGTACATTTTCCCGGGATAAAAAGTATCCTATATGTTGCCCAAAGTTAATACCCATTAAACAAAAAAAATTACTGTTTCTAAGCCCCCGCATTAATTAGTTTGTAAAAATATTAAATGTACAGACACACCAATTTTACTGTTTTGTTATATGTATAGATATCGAATATGGACCGGAAATTGTTTAGATGTCTGATGCAGGGAACGGTGACAAAATCTTGTTTTGCCACCGTTCCCCGCTACAGAACTGTCGCAGTCTATTTTTGCTATTTTACTTTTCAAAATATCCACAAATGTCCCGTTCTTTTAATTTTTTACACAACGAGAAACCTTTGATGTATTACGTTTTGTGGCGCGACTTTGGCAGGCTCGAGAGTGTTTCGCGAAGTTTTCCAACCACTCAGACTGCCGGCGCCCTGACCTTTTGTGCCAATCGATACCCTGGGCTTGACATTGATGCCCGCTCAGCATATTAATGGCCTACCTGCTTGAATGGCTACTTTAGTTGCGCTTTTGTTGGGGCCTTAGGTTCGATGAGATGAAAATGTCAAGTTTTTTCAATCCGCTCATTTCGATCCCATTGCGAAACATGGTTTCGGATATGTGACCATGTGTGACAAGGAGAGAGAGGGGTCATCAATCTGAAATTGTGGGACATTGGTGGTCCCTGTTTAAGAAGTCTTAAACAAAGAACTGGTTTCTTATTAATTAAATACAAGAAACCTCTCCTTTAAGTTTATAAAGTGGACCAAAAAAAAACAGATTTTATAGTGTACTATATGATGCCCGCAACTCGGTTGCGCCAAAACCGTACATTTTCCGCGATGAGAAGTACCCTACATTCTTCCCCGGGACTCAAAGTATATCCAAACCAAATTTTAGCAAAATCGGTTTCGCGATTTTGGCGTGAAGAGGTAACATACTTACGTATCTATAATATTAGTATGGATGTGGATCTAACAATAATTGTTTGCGCCTAGAATTTCGTTTCTAAACCCAGTGATTTGACTCCTAAAGCTATGAGAGATCTTCTATTCGGCCGACCTTTGAGTGTTTAAACACGGACGTCCCGAGACAGGGCTAAGGGCGACCCACATCAGGGGAAGGTAACCTCACGCGTCATAGTGGACGGATATGGAAACTATATTCGTATGTAAATATAAACAGGGTTGATCGATAACACGGATTAGGTTTGGGTTTGTAATAAATTTCTAGACGTTATCATAAATTGTTCAGTAGAAGGCAAAACGTAGGGCACGAGTGTTATATGTTCAGCTAGTTTGTGTCGCCTGGGATAAGCTCAGTGACAAACACACGCACATAAGAAACATATATATTAAGATAAATGTGAGTTAGTTTGTTTGGATGTTTGATGTAAATGCTTGTTTAGTGTCACGAAAGTAGTGTGATTATTTCGTATTAATAAATTACATAATACTAGATGTCGCCCCTTGGTCCAAATTCTACCATAAATATTTAAATCCATCGTGTAGAGGAGCTATAAAAAATCTATTCAGACTTCAATTTAGCATAAGGCATTCAGACTTCAAGTTATTAGGCATTCAATTTTATTATAAAAAAACGCAGACTTCAAGAACAAAAGAGTATTTCGTGTATGATTATCGTGTCATTTCAAAATATTGTAGTGTGCTTAGCGTTTTATTTATAAAAAATATGCAAGATTAAAGCGTATTTTAAAATAATATTTGTATTCCACGCTCCTCCTCCATATTAACTATAACTGGGAGAAATTTCAAGATTTTACGTTTATGCGTCTTTCGTAAAAAGGGGTACAAAGTTATCCGCTCGCGTATTAATATATAGATTATCAATTCCTATGTATTTGGATGTTGCGATCTTTATTCATTGACCACATAAAACTTTTTGTACTCACTACCAAATTATGTCTAAAGTTTACCAGGGGCGTCCACGTCTTTACCGCAATACACAACACATCATTTATATGACTGGGAAATCCATTAACTAATTAAACTTGTTAATTATGTGTTGCCACGCGATCTGAAAACCCTGCACGGTCGCTGGCACGCCAGTGTTTAGCTTTTGACCCTTATAACTATGGTGGTAGAGTGGACTGGCGACAAGTGTACACTTGACCGTGCACCAGACTGACCTATATACAATTTCCGGGAATAGCCCAAGTTTTCCTCACCCGCCTGGTAATAATATTCTTTGTATTTCACCAGGCGATAAATTTTTTAGAGTCGACAGAACATAAGCGAACTTAAAAGAGAAGTAGCTTGGCTTTTGAATGGCTCACGTCGAAATTTAATCTTTTAAAAATAAATCCATTGCCCGAGGCTTCGCTCGAATGGAATTCGAAAATTGTGTTAAAAATTTAAATATTTTTGTTAACCTGCTTTGGGAACATGATGTTTTCTAATTCCAAACGTAGTCTATGCTTCTGAGCACATTTTTAACTAATCCCCTTATTCCTAAAAATATATAAACAGTGTTTAAATAATCAAGATTCGCAGTCCCTTTCGTGAAAACGTCACACGACAAAAAGGGACAGCGAACACACTAACATAGTGCCAATAAATAAACGTTAAGCAGATTTATATTTAGCGGGAGAATGTTGCCAGTTACAGAAATAGTTTACAACTCAACGTAGTAGTGTAATTTGTAACGTAATTACCTACGTTCGGATCACGTACCTATACGTATTACTTACGTATAACCTATATACGTATAACTCCGTCGCGCCGAAATTAGTTTATCACACAGTAACCGTACATTGCTCCTTGATAAAAAGTATTCTATGTCCTGCCCTGGGACTTAAAGTATCTCCTTATCAAATTTCAGCAAAATCGGGCCAGCGGTTTGGGCGTGAAGAGGTAACAGACGGAGAGAGAGAGACACACACACTTTCGCATTTATAATATTAAGCATGGATAGTGTTGAAGTATGAATTAATAAGGGGGTTTGTGTGTAAGCTGTTCTAATGTTGAATTCAAATTACAAAATCAGGAGTACAGCATACAGGTAAAATATTTCGCAGCGGAACTCACTCACAGAGTTCTTTGCTTGACCGATATTGTCCTCAAAACAAAAACGTTTTAGTTCCCTATTGCCATAATAAACGGAACGAACTAGTATGCCTAAGGCAGCATGTGCCCAATGTGTAATCTTTGTAAAAAAAAATCAGTAGTTTTGACACCATTAACAGACACGTATAATCCAGCCTCCTAGAGAAGTGACAAGCAATGAACGTTTACGTTGATCGCTTCGCTTGTTTTGTATGGGATTGACATATTGGAACTCGACTAGATTACGTGACTTTTCGTTCGCCTATGTCAATCCCGTACAAAAACACGCCAAGAGATTTTCGTTAACGATACTCGATTGACACTTGTCTAGGAAGGGCTGTACTTTTTAAATGTCAATAGAAAATAGGATAATAACTGTATATCATATACGAACTCGATGTCTCTACTCGGGGTACATCGATGTCAGTACGTTTGCGGATACGCGGCGACCTTGCGACGTTGCGGTTTCTAATGCACCTATCGGATGTTAGCGTCAACGCGTTTACAATACGCTGTGCGAAATCGGATATCGTTTTCATAAAGGGGTGCGTAGAGTGTGTAGACATTTTTCAGCGAATAGTGATTATTAAACCGGCAGACATCTAAAAATTATTTATATTTTATTATAGGTGAATTGGCGTAGTGAATTCGCGTTAAAAAAAGATAAAAATATTGTTATTCCTAAATCCTGTAACGTTAGGGTAGATATTGTATGCCATATCTTTTTATAACATGTTGCTTATAGATACGATGTAATGATTATTATTTATTATGATTTATAACGCGTGCATTATATCAGCTATTCAAAAACAACTTTCTAAATTATAAACAAACTATGAATTTATAATTAACTCCAATTGTTTTCATACAAAGACCTCACAGACTAACGACGACTGCGTTTTGCTAAAATTGTTTAAGTTTATAGATTTTTTTACTCTTCAGCATCAAAAATATATAGGTGAAGACTTAACCTTAACCCGAGTCTAATTTTGTCCCCATTCACAATTCCTCATTCAACTAACGCCTTAGAGATTTCGTGTCATGAAATTAAAGCGACCCATGGCAGTCGTCCATTGCGAAGAATCGAAAACGATACCTCGCTCCTAAAAATAAATATTTAAAAACATGAAAACCAGCAGGTAAGTTTTGATTGAAATATTGTTGAAATTAATAAAAACATGATAAGTTTCATTTCATGAACTATAACTTTTATCGAAATGTTTGTTAATTCACGTGATTTAAGTAGATTAAAAAAGATTGAGGTTATGGCATGCGTTTTCTGTTTAAGTTTATTTAATTCTATTATGTAGCATATTCCTAATATCGTCCTCCGACGTTAATGACTAGATGATGAGGAAGATAGCGAAAATGATGACGCTCAATTCGCCAGAGACATTTTTCCCAGGATAAAAAAAGGAGAAAAATGGATAAGATGTATAAAGTGTTTTAAGTGGATGCATGAGAATTGCGTTGATGATCCAGACCCTAAATTTATTTGTGCAAGTTGTGTGGAAAATTAGCTTTATTTAAGTTATTCTGAAGAGTGATTAAAGACTGACTAGATATATATTATAATATGAGAAATAATATTATGTTAGTTTGATGTTTGTTGAATATCTTTATGATACTTGTTGCAATGATAGCGAGTTTTTGATTATTCCTAATAATAAACAAATATAACACCTTTCGTTAGACGTTTTATTTGTTGTTAAGAGTATACAATTTTTTTTATTATATATTTTTTTAAAGAAGGGAAGATATTTGGCGGCTATACCTTAATATAAAGCTTAATAGTTTCTTTGAACGCGTTAATCTCAGACCGGAATCGGATTTTTTTTTTGTTATGTTTAAGCTATTTAAGCGATAAAACATCACGCTATGACCAATAGGAGCCGAGCAGTAAACAAAGAATGTTGGGATAATTTTTAAAGTTTTACGCGGACATTATTGCGACTCGCAGGCGAAAAAAATAAGAAAAAAAAATGCTGGCTTTGTGGCGTTTAGGCTTTTCGGATTTTTTACGGCACTGTACGTTTTATTATTTTTAATGGATCTATTGAATAATAATTAATGGTTAAAAAGCCGTACAAATATATATCACTAAAATGTACTTCCTGACTATGTGCACCTTGGATTTCTCACCAACAATCAGTTGGACAGCTTTCAAGTAAAGAATGGTACAAGATCTTATTATTTTATGCTGTAAGTTATTTCGTGCTGTGAATGTCAACTGCGGTTTAATATGACCCATCCATTTTGTGGACGGGCCAGTAGATATTTTTATACTTTTAATTGCCTATATAAAGTCGATTATTTTAAACTAACATAAAACTAAAATAAAAGACGTAAATAATTTAAAAAATATAATATATATTATATAATGTATTACTAATCGCAAAGTCGCATGTAGTGTGAAGCGCCGTAACGGGCTTAAGGTCGCCTTGTCTGAATCACGTCCACGTGCGATTGTGGCGATCAAGTGAATCACGGATTAACATACAATTCCTGTTAAATGTACGTAATTCTATATCAAAATGTAATTTATGTGTTATGATACGAACTCACGCTATTGTTCTCACTTCTTGTTTCTCTTAGTACATTGAATTATTGACATCAACAGCTTTTTTATTAAAGTAAGGGTCAAGCGTGAAGTGAGCAGACGGGTCACCTGATGGAAAGCGACTGCCCAGAGGAACTTGTAACGGCTGAAGCGTTGCGTGAAGTGCGTTGCCGGCCTTTTGATAAAGGAATAGGCTGCGGGAATAGGGAATGAGGTGTAGGGGCGTTGGGTTTCCGGTAAACTCACTCACTGGACGAAACACAGCGCATCGTTGTTTCACGCCAGTTTTCTGTGCGGCTGTGGTATCACTCTAACCGAGCCGGCCCATCCGTGCCGGAACATAGCTCTCCCACGGTAAAAGGCATTGGCATCTTTGAGTATTGCATTATTTGCACCCTCACTTATGATGTTTTTTTGGCAAAAGGCCGAATGAGAGTGGTTCCGATTCGGATAAAAATTGTTAAAGGTACCAAGATTTTTGGAGAAAAAGACTTACTTTTGTATCTAGTTAAGACTATGCGTAAGAAAGTCTTTACCCAGTTCTTATAAACCCCTAAAAATGTAAGGTTTTAAACGCTATAAACGAATATCAGCTCAATGTAGTCACCGGACTATGTTATTAATTGATTATGCGTTCGCTCAATTTTGGCGGTAGCGGTAACACTCTGTCAGAAAATTTGTCACTTGTATACAAACCGCGATTGACAGAGCCTTGCCGCTTTGTTGTATAGAAATGATTTTTAACCGACTTCCAAAAACGAGGAGGTTACATGTTCGGCTGTGGTTTTTTTTTTTTTTGACAGAGCGTCAATGACCACTGCCGCTAAGATAGGGCGAAAGAATAACAGCATACGTGATGGATGGAGTACCTACGCTTCATAAACAATGTCTACTTACGTTATTATCAGCCAGAGTTATTGAGAAGTACTTGTACCCGTCCGTCACAGTTGTAACTTGTAGTTAGACAAGTTGATGGGATCTTAGTCACGTGTTTTCCACATTCCTTTGTCTATAGTTTTCAGTTGTGCTGAAAGAAGTTGACGTTATGTAGGTATGTGTGGTTTCAGGGATTTTTTAACCGACTTCCAAAAACGAGGAGGTTATATGTTCGGCTGTGGATATATTTATTTTTTATTTTTGTATGTTCATTGACGTGTTGTATGTTCCGCCGCTAGTGAACTGATTCTGATTTTTTTTGTTGTTGTATGGGGTATTACTCTAATTTGGTCCCATTTTCCCAAACGTGGTGACCTGATGATGGGATCTATGAGTAATCGAAGGAACTCCTCGAAGTTTGTATAGAAACACATATACTGATTTTGGTTTCCTTAGAAGCGTCCCAGGTATATGTTACCAAAAAAAAGGTTTGATACCAAAGTATACCATGGTTCCGAAGGTACTGAGAGAACTCGTGAATCCTTAAAGATACGACTTTCGGGTTTTGTATTTTCTTATGTATTCTTATGTATATTTCTTGAATGGCTATTTAAAGCCCTTCATTTTGACACGCTACTCGACCTATTTGGACGAAAAAATAATATTGAAATCACGCAAAATGGACCTAAAAAGCGCAATTATGTCGGTTTAGACGCATTAAGTAGATAAGTAGGTAACTAAATTAACTTTTAGTTATTTATCTGCATGTAAACACAAGATTTAGTAGCAAGTGGCAAGTTAAGTCACTTAAAATAATTAAGTTAACTACTATTTTACTTAATACGTGTAAACCAGACATTAAGGATTTTTTGTGTCGATGTCACTCGCGTTATCGACTATCAAGAACTATCTCAAACATCCAAGTCGGCCAAGTCGTTTTCAGGCTGTAGGAAGGGAACATAGAAATACACATGCATACATAAACTCGAAAAACATAACCCTCCTTTTGGAGCAGTCGAGTAAAAAAACCTTAAATAAGTTTCAAATTAGTGGTTTAAATTAGAAGTTACTAGCTTTTGCCCGCGGTTTTGCTCGCATCGCGTAAAAGTACGAATATTCTTATCTTCACTACCACATAAACTCTCTGGTACTGGTAACTCCGATCAGATCAGTACGGCGCTCATTTTACTGAAGGGATTGCGGCGAATACTCAAAACCGAGCTGTCTCTCTCTATCTCAATTTAAAAAAGACAAACACCATGTATAAGATAGCACGTGGTGTAACGCGATTCTCACAGTAACCCGAGTGGTACTCGCCATTGTGATCGTGAGACGTACCCGACGAGTGGAGACTCATTTCCGCGCCGCGCCGCGTAGCTGCTGGTCGATAAGTGATGGTGCACCATGACCCTGCCGTTGAAGGTGAACCCGTGGAGACCGACGGTGAGTCCAATTCCGACCGCACGTTAACCGAAATTCTGATAGGACGCCTGTCATATACCATACAAAAACGTTTCAGAAATTTCGTGTCGGTCAACAACAAACCATATGAACAGATTGTGGCGGGGCATCCGAAGTTTTGTGATGATCAGAAATTTGCAAATCTGGCGGATTCTCAATAAAACACGTTCAATTTCATTCGTATTTATTATAAAAGTTGTGAATCGTATAGAATAATGCTTAAAAGGTTATTTAAACGGAAAACTTTCAACTCTCATAGGCAGAAGCAAACTTAAGCTAGATTTAAGATTATTATCATTCAAATGAACACTATTTTCTCAAGTCATTCTGGTCCTACTCAATTCGTCTCGTTCGTATTCGTAGTTTTGTGGTTAATCCCGACTAGTGATATCTAACTTTGGCCAGTAATAAATTGACCACAATACCGCTGTCAGTTGTGCCCAGGATACATGAGTACAGTTTTTCAAGCAATGACAGAAAGATCTTTTGAACTATCTTGGCTTGCTGACACTGACTTGTCAACGAATTTACTTACATTACTAGCTTATAAAAGAAGCCAGTTTTGTCTACACAGAGACAGATATACTAGCTTGACAGCTCACCGACACTAGCCCGCTGTCCTCGCTTGAAAGACTGGCCTCGTGTATCCCGGGTATTAGGAGCAACGAAAGACAAGAATATATTTATCGTCTTTGAAATACTAACATCTCACCCACTGAAAGTAAATACTTGAATATCAAGTTCGCACCGTACACAATATCATTCGAGGTACATAATTGACGAAACATTACAAAGGAAAAGTTAAAAGCCAATTTGGACGTTTCAGTAATTTCCAGTCGTAAGGAAACATCTTGCTTTTCAATTTCACTTTTTCAGCTCTTTGTCACGGATACCATCGGGAATAATTGGAACTCATTTTTATTAAAAGTATGATATTCGGTTTAGCTTTTAATGATTCTCCGTACTTGTATTATAATAAAAGAGAATTTTTTTTTATTCAAGCCGAACCGATTCTGATATATTTGTTTTGCAGATAATGTACATTGTACAATTCCATTTTTAAATACGGTGTTTTAAAAAATACGAAATCCATATTCATAAAACATTTTAAACAGTCTTAAACTAATCAAGGTTGACTGCCCCTATCTGTCGTGTGAAGTTTTCAATGTGCCAGAAAGGGACTGAAAATTTGTTTTTGATTGATGTTAAACACTGTTTAAATATTTTTATAAAGGGGATAGCGTTTTGGCTTCTCAGAATACTAAGAAAACAAATGAAGTTTCATCTTCTTTTACGTCTTCAACTATTCATGAACGGTGGCGACGGTTTTCTTTTATCAGGTTATCCGTTTGCTCTTTGACCTTCTAATTAAAAAATATATTTATTTTGTCTTTTGAATAGTCTATAAAAAAAGTCAGCTGGATGTGGTTTGTCTCGTGCGCGATGGTCCGCGCGCTCCTGAACAAATATTATCGCGAAGCCTCTGCGTGTTTGTACAGATAACGTTTTGTTATGCCACCTAAGTATAGAGTAAACTTTAGATATAAACAGTTACCTAATTAGGTATAGTTTTATTATCTAGGATTTGGATTTTTTTTATGTTTGGAAAGTTCAGAGGATTGTGTACCACGGTTTCCATGCAACGGGTCGTAACGTTTTTCACCCTCTAAACCCTCACCCAGAGTAATGATTTTGTAGTATACTGTAGAAATATCTCAGAACTGGGCTTCGATGTTTTGGTTTTTAAATATTCATCATAGATTTTGATATATTTTTATTTTAGTGAATTCATTCATTAATACATACAAGCTTTGAGTCATTTTCACAACATACTACAAAATCATTACTATAGGTGAGGGTTTAGAGGGTGGAAAACTTTATGCCCGTTGTATGAAAACCGTTTGGTACATAATCCTCTTAAGCATTAAAATGGCGTATTTGTCTAGTGATTTTATTCTAGGCGATTTATTTAATCACTCATATCGTCATCAAGTATTGCCTCTGTAATAGTACGGTTTAAATTAAAAACGCGAGCATGACGCAAAAAGCTAGCATTTTACAACATTCGGGTCATTGGTCATGTTTCCCCCATACCTTGTACAAATCTTGTTACTTGCCTCATCAGAAGAGTTGCTGGTGCATTTTCAGCATTCTAAGAGGATACACTCATTTCTTGAAGGTTTGCAGGTCGTATCGGTAATACTCTTGGTTATAGGTCGTTCCCGAGTTCAACTGCGCGTGGCTAAAAGTTACCTGTCGTGTCTTCAGTTATGTACCGAACTCCTACTTAAATAGTAAGCAGATCAGATACAAGCTAAATGTCCAAAAACAAAAAACCCGACTGCAGGAACTGTCACGATTTAAACAATGCATTATTTGAATTTTGCGCCAAATAAACGCCATTTTTTTTGTTGATATTTTGATGTATCTAGTGTCACTCAAGCAACAAAACACGCAAGCCAAAATCCATCAAGCCGTTTAGGCTGCAGATCGTGTCAATTGATTATACATACATACATACTCTCGAAATACATAACCCTCCTTCTGACGCAGTGGGATAAAAACAAGTGTGTATCTTTTTACTAACTGGTAAGACATTAGGGCGGTAGATCAAATTGACGCTTCCTATACTCGTGTATCTTTTTCATGACGAGATAAAAAGCGAATTACCATTTTTATTGACCTTTTAAAAACCGATACCTTCAATATCGTCTAACGTTGACCTTTTAGTAATTTTACGCCTTATCTCTCCGTCTACACGATGAAATAAAGTTAGCTGGTGTGGATTCAGGAACAGGAGAATAAAAACCTTTAGTAGGTCGTGATATAAATACCAAGCTCGCACTGTTTATCATACTAATAGACAAATACTTACATACATACATAAAATTCTTGTGTCACAATGCTTGTTAGGTACCTTGCTCTTTCGAAAAAGTTTTAATTAGTTTTATTCCAAATATCATACGCTGTATATGGAGTAGGAGAGAATCATACTAAGGCTAACATATATTTTTTATGTCCCTAATTGACACAATGGGGAGTATGCATGATTTTTTATTATTTAATTAAATAAATCTTTCGTTATTGAAAAACGATGTAGTCCAATCAGTTTTTTG
>JAOTAV010006772.1:0-29520 GCA_026546445.1 Cyclargus thomasi | reverse complement strand
GTCTGGCCCCGTGCTAAGTACCCGAGGGACTTGTGTTACAGGTACCAGACAACGGAAATATATTTAATAATTTTATATTATACATATATTTAGATTTTTATTATATGATACACATCCAAGACCCAGGAACATAAAAAAACTTGCTCCATCGGCGGGATTCGAACCCGCGACCCCGGCTTAAGCTGCCAACGCGCTTACCAACTGAGCTACAGAGGTCGTCATTTTCAATTTATTACAGAATATTTGTAAAAATGCTACCTACTTCGTATTTGAGCTATAACAAAATGTGATATTACAAATGCGTGTTTAAACTCCAATAAAATACAAGATTTTGTAATTTTAGGATGCATTTGCGTAGTAAAATTGTAGTAAATTTAAAAAAAAATTTAACAGTAATATTTCGGAGCAATTAACAGACTAATTCCATATGTTCGGCGACCGAACTATCTACAATCGCTATGATAATGTCACCCGATGAATGAATACCAAACCGTATATCCGTAATTTTAATCGGTAGTCACGTTCGCGACTAATCGCCAATAATCTCGCGTAATAAGGCTTCATTACACACGAAAGCTTAGCGTTCCGTCAATATAACATATCAATCGAATGGAATTTGCGTATTGCTGAGCGTCAACACGTTCGAATGGAAGCCGCTATTTCGCCCTAATTTCGATCTCATTATCGTCCTGCTTAAGTCCATGGTAACACCATGGACTCTTAAGTCCATGGTCCTGCTTAGCAGGACGATAATGAGCTCTTGTAGCACGTGCTATAGCTGATACGCTTCTGGAAGTCGGAGAGAAAGCATCGAAATTTCTTCGGATATTGTAAATAACGCGATGGGCAGCGCCGTCGCGGCCGGCCTCGAAAGAGATGGCTTGACGATCATGACAAACACCTGCGAGACTGGCCTTCGGTAGCGCTGAACCGAGGGGAGTGGAGAACTTTGGGGAAGGCCTTTGTAAAAAAAACGTGATAATAATTCCGATTGGTACATATCAAACATAAAAGAGATTTTGAAGTGCTCTGATGCTATATTTTAAACAATCGAAAACCTCCATGCGACCTTATTCAAAAAATGCTATATTGAATTATAAAAGATAGCTTCGGTACTCGTGAATGCAACTCTGAATTTTATTATTATTGCTTACTCGGAGTGCATTCGCCTGAATTTACAATGTTCATCTAATGTTAAAGCTAAAATGTGATTCTGTGTAAAATGTGCGCTGGCTGCTGGATAGCTAGCATTTATTATGTAAAGTATAATATATAATTCAGCTTCAAAGGATTTTCAACCTTATTCGAACTGAGTAAAGTTCTTATTTCATCGCCAGAGTTCAATTTCGGCTGGAACGATTGACATCCTTGATGGATCCTTTCATTATTTATTTTTGAGTTATGGCAATGATAACAGGTGGGAGGCTTAAAAGCTTGTCCAAAGTTTAAACTTTTATTCCTAATTAAGTTTAACTTCTACGACTTTTGTCTCTTCGATGTATTTCGAATGGCTGTCTTTGTTACTTTGTCATCCACGCTTGTTATAGCTATGAAAGACATAAGAAACGGTAGGATGACGTCAAATCATGTTTTTCTATATTATTATTTTTTTTTTGTTAATATAGGAGGTTTCTCAAATTGTGTTCTTTTTAGGGTTCCGTACCTAAAGGATAAAACGGGACGGGGGATATTACTAAGACTTCGATGTCCGTCCTTCCGTCTGTCTGTCGTCTGTCTGTCTTCAGGCTGAAACTCAAGAACGGTAATAGCCAGAGTTAAAATTTTTACAGAATGTGTGTTTCTGTTGCTGTTATAAAAACAAATAATTAAAACAAAATAAATTCAATATGATTGGCTCTAGTATAAAAAATGTGTTTTTTGAAAATTTATTCCTTAAAAGTAGATTGACAAATTCGACATGCTGATTATCGGCAGCATGGCTTAGTGGCTCGAACGCCGGCTCAAGTTCGGAGGGGTCCATTTTCGATTCCCACTATCTCAATTTTATTTTATGACATTTTTATTTTATAAATTTTGCGCTTTTTTCCTTCCTCTTTCCTTCGTGCCTTTAGGCTACCGTCCACCATCCGTCAACCGAGAACGAAATTCTTTTGGCCTTATAAAATGAAACTTTATGATCTATCATATGATCTATCATAAAGATCTATCATGATCTATCATAAAGTTTCATTTTATAGGGCTAAAATAATCTCGTTATAGGTTGACGGTTTTGGTGGACAAACGGCGTAGCGTAGCATTCCGTTTTTATATGCGGCTCCTGGCCTGCTCTCCCATACCAATATCCATATAAACCTGAGGAGTGTGTCATGTGTGCCTGTCGATACCCGTCAATTCCACCCTCGCCCTGTCAGTGAAACCTTATCAACGACACCCAACCCCTTTATATAGTGAGTTATGGTCATGTCAACAGACTCAATATCGGAGGGTAATGTCTGGTAGCAGTTTGAAGACTGACCCTTGTTTAGGAGCAAGTTGTCACTCGTATAACAGGTAGAGATTGGATGATTACAGAAACCCCGTGACACCCTTCGATAAAATATTAATAAGATGCACAGATCCCTTCAAAGTTGAATAAAATAATGGCACCCAATACTATCTGACACAAAAAAACTCAAATCAAAATCAAGTGTATTGAAAAATAAAACTAAAACTTATTGTGTTAAAGCGTATAAAACGTACAAAAGTTAAAATCGCGGTCTCAGAGCGACTAGGAGCAAAATAGCGCTTAAGCGCGGTTTTGCCGGTGCCACTTTTTAGACGGCAATTATAATCTTTATAATATTTGATTAAAGGTGATACCACTAAATCAGTACTAAACAAAAAAAATTCTATATTTCCCATCCCATTTCTCTCGCCGCAGTACCTCTTGTGTAGTATTTATTTCTGTGTACATTTTTTTTTATAAATTATATAGTTTTTTATAAATTATGTTGTAAGTGCAACCAATGCTTAAATAAATAAAAATAAAATAGTATATTTAGTTTCCCCTTTCGAATACGTCATAACAATTATGATTTCTTTGTCATAAGCCGTAGCTTCGCCCTCATAAAAAACTATAGGGAAACAGAGCTTATTCGGGTAGTATTTAAAGTAGCACTTGAGGTAATCCAAAGTCTAGTTTTTTTTTTTATTTTAACACTTTATTGTACACATAAAACAAAGAATGATACAATTAACAGAGAAAGAAGACACAAAGGAACTGCTTATTTCTAAAAAGAAATCTCTTACAGCAGTAGAGATATGAGTTAAGCCTATAATTTATTTTAATAAAAAAAGTAATAACCATTTTAATCTTGAGGTGATGTTTATGATGAAATGTTGATCCCGCAGAGGACTATTCAATTATTTATACGAGCGTAATAAAGACTAATTGTGTTTGTTAAAAATAACGGCTCTCCACCACGGCTCCTGCGTTAATGAATTAAAAGCTCCCTCCATTAGTCTTTCGCAATTAATTTAACATTAATATTGTGAAAATAGAGATATCTATTTCCCATCACCGTTGATTAACTTCTGGATAATGGCGTGATGAGCTACTGTATAAAGATATCTTGAAGAATTTCTTACAAGTAGCGGTAAGCTACAAAGCTTCGCTTAACGTCGACAGTGTTGATCTAACATAGATTGATTTTCGTCAAATTCCATTCAATATTCCCATATTTTTTGATCGACAATTAAATTAAAACATCTTGTTACGAACATTTTTTTGGTTAAAAACATTTTTCTCAAAAAGCTCTACTCTGGGGTTGCTATGATCATTATAAAATGAAACCCACCGAGAGTATATATAAAAGTACTGAAAGTATCACGAATGTATGAAGTAAAAATAATCGTAAATTCTCCCGCTAAGCCTCAAGCTAAAACGTAAATATTCCGCAGCGCCCACAATCCGCTCGTCGGTAACAGAAGTTTGCTACATAAAGTTGTGTAGAGCTCCGCTTTGATAATCTGAATACAGATTCATTTTAAATGTAGATGAGCGAACAAGTAATGTACATACAGAAGGTAACGATTTCACCGCTGGAAAACTTTTAGTCTCAACTCTCGGGTATTCTTCAGAGAAGTCCACCATGATTTATGCCTGCAATGTATTTTAAATGACTGACAACACACCATGCCAAACTTACGCGCGATAAAAGTCTGTTTTTTTTTTAATTCGGCGACAAGGTTTTTGGCAGCGGAGAATCACTAGCTGCACGTGGAGCAGTTTTCGTATAAAATATTTCAAATAAAATATATAGTGTCTGCCTGATAATCATCAGAGTTAACTTTATCTGCTGTTAATCGAAATTGACTTTTAAACACGTAAAAAAAATCATTGACTTATTTATCATCACTATCTGTTATCGATCTAGGAACTCATAACTCATGATAAACTTCAATAAAGTCTGTCCCCAGCAAACGTATAAAATATTTTATCGACACTTATCTGCCACCTATCATAACACACATCACAAGATAAAATTACATACAGTAGAGTAACATCTGTGTCTATACAAAAACAAGTTGTACGCGCGTACGATTCAATCCACACTAATATGGAAATTTGCGTTTGTTTGTTTGTCCTTCTCTCACGCTCTAATGAAGCTAAACAAACTGACTTGGTTTTTTGGAATAGACTTATTTAAATAGATGAGAGCAACTTTGGCTACTTGTGGTCTTGGAAAAATAACAAGTTTCCAAAATATTTGTATATTTTACGTGAAATTCCCGGGATTCATTTTTGCGGCTGCAAGTTATCTGAAATCACGTTCGTGAGTCGAGCGTTCCTAGTTCTACTGAATTTATTATAAATTTAAAACGACGAGAAAACGAAACGCTGAAAATGAACATCAAAGGCTCCGCATCTGATATCTTATCGACGTCAATCTATTTAGGAGCTGCTCTAGATATTGTTTTCCCCGTCCCCAGCGGACCTGACATTTTTATCGGCACCTGACACGCCCCGTCTCATGACATTATCTGCATCCATTTATCATGTTGACGTTGGCGATTTACTCAGCAGTAGACCATCTTTAAAAACAAGTAGAAGTAGCGGTCTTTTCACGAACCAACGCACAGAACGTCGCACGTGATAATCGTTAATATGGCCATTGTTGACGTTTTGCAGTTGACGAACCAAGTGGAGAAGTATGCGCAGGTCGCGAGGGACCTCCGACGGAAGCACAAGCAGCTACAAAATCAGGTAACCTATCTCTAATTTTAATTAGAAAATTCATATTATACGTACAGAGAAACCAATGAAGAACTTTATCACCTCGGTTTGCTAGGCCGCACGACGCCCATACGTCTAACGCTGCGCTGCGGTCAAACGTCTATTGTCTAGTGACTGCAGCGCAATCGCCACGCCCGCGCCAGTGCAATAAGGCTCAAAGTATTAAAAAAAAATCTGAATTCAATGATATCTGTACCAGGTTTCTGTGGATTTTTTAACATTAGGAACACTTTGACATTTAGATTCATGTAAACCACATCGAAGCGATACTACTTGATGATGGAATAAAAAACAAAAACGTGGCTAATAACTTCGACCTTAGCAAGTAATTTTATAATTAGCCGTTAGATGTAATAACAAAGTGTTTGGGGTTTAGCACCTCCTCATCCCGCAAACTTTCATATACAGTGTCTTAGGAAGGTTTTATTACCATTCTATTATTATTTGTTTCTGACACACTTTGTGTTGATTTTCAGTTGCGGTTAGTATGTGAGGAGCGTTCGGAGCTGTCCGCGATCGTGCAGTCACAGCAGAGGGACCTGGCTGCTATACAGCAGTCGGACGCACAGAACAAGGTAACCCTTAACAGTCCGATCCTCGCTGCTAACGGCCGCCACACGCAAAAAATTAATTTAATGCTTCTTTATGATATAGGCAATATTTCATTTTCTAATGACATTGGTTTGACTGCCCATGACGTCGCTGAATTGTGGTGGCGTAGAGCAAAATGAAATCTATATCTTACATCATAAAGAGGCGTTATATTTGAGTTATTGTGTGTCGCCGCTGCCTGTCGCGTTGATCGGAATTGTTCCTTTAGTTCTAGGCTCCACTAGTGAGTGCGTTGTGCTGCGCGGCTTTGGCGAAACTGATTAACGCAAGCCACACCTGCGTTTTGTTGACGCGCGACATATCATAGCAACAAGGGCTTTAGGGTTTCTACAGCGCAGCGTATATAACCCCCTCTCCCACTTCGTCTCTCTTTCGTCGATCCGTTGAAAAGTAAATTTGGCTCTGCTGTAAACCATGATTTTAAATGAGAACTCTTAACCGCGGAAAACTTTTATAGGTCCTTTAGGAATTTTCACTGGATTGACTCACCAACCCACGCAAATAAGAAAATGTAGCAGCACACAGACTTGCCAACCCACGCAATTCATGAAATACGACAATATATACATGTTAAGAGCTTTATATGTTCACTAAAACAACACATGACATAACATATTCAATGTTACACCTCCGGGCTATCCCGTGGGCGTACAACTTTATCAATTTACAGAGAAATGTAGTTATGTTATAACGTATTTTGGAGGTAGGTTTGACGTAAGTATTTTGGAGGTTTCTTAATAAAAGGTCAGACCACAATGGAGTTAGGCGAGGTAAAAACTTTGTTTTGCCGATTCTATCGTAAGATTTCATACGAATGTTATTGTATTTTAGTATGTACTTAAAAGTCGTTTTGTTAGCACCCTCATATGAGGTCGCCGTATACCTACAAATTATGTGACTATTGAGTATGTAACGATGTAATGGAATCTAAGGAATCGAATTTATCTATCTTCCAAGGAACGAAACGTTAAACGTTACGAAAATTGGCAGTTATACATAACTATGTTGTCATAAGAACTCTTATGACAAAAAACTAATATGGACATGTTTGGAGCTGGAAGATGTGAACTTGGCATTCCATGATGGAATATCGTTTCATTGTCGCGTTTGGACTCTTTAAAAACGTCTTGTAATAGACTTGGACCAGGGTTTTAAAGTATTGACTAGAAAAATAAGAAATTTTTTGATATTATATATTTTAAGGCCTGTTTTACTACTTCCTGATAAGCGTCGTTTAGGTTATCCGCAACATATCTGACAGATGAAGTATGGACAATCCGTCAAAAAAGTTGTGGATAGCCTATCCGACACATATCAGGAAACGGTGAAACAAACTCTCTACATATAGATTTGGTTTTGAATATAGTTGTTGACCCCGCAGTGCACATCATGCGGCGTGGCGCTCGCGGAGGGCGCCGACGACGAGGACCAGTCGTCGAAGCCGACGTTCAGCGTGCGGGAACTGCGCGAGATACTACACGAGCGGAACGAGCTCAAGACCAAGCTGATCCGGGCAGAGGAGCAGCTGCAGGCGATGCAGGTTGAGCCGCAACCTGACAGGTCGGTTGACGGGTAGATGCTAGTTTATTATCATGGAGATTGAATAATTGTAGCACCTTGTTTATGAACTTAACTTGACAGTGGCATCTCCGTTATAGGCTCCACAGAAACACATTTCAAATGTATAATGGGAGAAATTGAAAGAGAGCCAATTGACCGACCTACGTCATTGGGTAGAAATATGTCGATTCCATGTTATAACTCGTGATCTGTCGGCTGAGTTTGACACAGCCCGACTAAATTATTTAGATCCGCGATCTTTATCTGTTTCAACTTCTCTGATTGTACAACGCGATATTTACTCGCAAATCAAATTGGGACAAAAATGCTTTTTTGTATGTTGTACGTGACGCAATAACTTTTGAAGCGTTGCACGTTGGTCAGATTTAGATGAACGGTATCAAGGATCTGTCATATAACCTTATATCTGGTATCTTGGAGACATGATTAATACGTCAATTAAGCTAGTATAAGCTTAATTGACGCGCTGACGCAGGAGCATGTCGCCAAATCCCGTCTTGGGCTCCCTTACTATAATGTTATCATTATGGGTCTACCCATAGTATTTTGTCTTTTTTCCGAAAATTTATATTTTCTTATAATTAAACCTCTTTGATTACAACCCGTTTCAGTACGAGCTCGGCAGACACGTCGCCATCAATAAGCACGACGGCGGCGGACGACGAGGCGCCCGTACAGGGGCCCCTGCCCGCCGAACCCGACGACGCCCCTTGGAAGAGAAACAGCGGCATCAGGAAGTTGTGAGTAATTCTCTACCTTATTACGTTAGGTTAGAGTCTAAATTGCAGAACGGTTGATCTGAAGAGTTAAGAATCCCAATTCAAAATTCAGTTTTTAAAAAGAGCCAAGTCTATGAGCGTTTACGTTTTTTTTATAATAGATGAGGCTCGAGTGTACAGGCGTTTGTTGGCATATATGGACTTTGTGCTTCGTGTCTTATGGCTTTTCAGATCAACTTTACAAAATTCTATAGATTTTAAACATTCTAATCTTACTAATATTTTACAGAGTATAACAATTAGCAGTTATATTATATTCTGGTTAATTAGATTCAGTATAAAACTATATTTCAATAAATGCAACTTCATACAAATTTATTTAACTTAAAATTGTATTTTATACCTACAATATTACCGCAGACCGGTGAGAATATTGCAGTTGTAAAATTTAATAAACTTTCATATGAGTTGCATTACTACTTTTGAAATGCTTGTTCTCATTGAGCATGTAAATAACTACTACTAAACTTGGGAACTTTTTATTCTTACTAGGTATTGGGTTACTTTATGTATAATAAATTATATCATTACTAACATAACTTACTGCGGGCGGTGTGCACCAACATTTAAACAACGGTTAAATTAAACGATCGTCAACGTCAAATGTGACTGTATACCGACCGTTTATGCCAAATCCGTACTATTTTTTCCTTCTCAGCAGTTAATTATTCTTTAACAGCTGTATATAATTTTATTTGACTGTACAGAGTATTTGATTAAATCATAATTATTTAATTATAATTTACAATTTTGCAAACAGTAAAGTATGTTTTAGTTTGATTTAATTTTTTTTTTGTTGACACATCGCTTTCATCTCTTTCGGTTTTAAAAAGTTTTGCACTAATTATATTGCAAAATTTGTGTATGCATATTGTTTATTTGTACATATTATTTTATTTATCCATATTTTACCTACACATTTCACGTTAATATGCTTTATATTTGGTTCTGGTACATTTTTCTTGTTTATCTTTATTAGTCCGTTACAATAATGCGCATGTTTAGACATTTTTGGGTTTGTTTGTTAAGTTATTCAAAATCCTACCGACTATTGTGTTTTAGGTGCGTTATTGTATGACATAATGGAAAATGACACCAGGGCCGAAAGAGATGACACGGCGACATCGTCCCCGCACGGCACGGCTGACAGTAAACACCTCGCTTCGCTTTACCCTTCCTTGAGTGTTGCTTGTGCAAATCGTTTGATAATTTCCCCTCTTGAACACAATCGCACTGATCTAGGTTAAAGTTAATCCTGGTTTGAGTTTCATATTTTTTCTCCGAAACAAAATATAATATTCAAACGAGGGCTTGCTTAAAACAGGATCTGTGCAAGTGTTCTTAGCAGTAACTTACAATTTATACTTCTGATTATTTCTTTCACAAGATTATTTGTATGTTGTGAAAAAAATAATCAGTATTGCGAATTTACCAGGCGACAATGAGAACATTTAACAACAAATGATGTGTTTTCAACTATATTAAATAGTTGGTAATACGCGTGTTTAATTACTAAACCGAGTTAAGATGCTGTGTTTAACGGATGATTCCTACGAATTTATTTATTCAAATAATTATTTCAAAATAAAATTTTGTTTATATCTCATTTTAAGTCGCATGTTATACATAGCTTATATATCTATTTTTACTTCTTCACTTACCACTAGAACTACCGACTACATATTTTATTGATCGTTACACAATATTCTGATAGATTAATTAAACACAGTTTATTAAAATAACGTGAAAGTAACCCATAGGTACTAAACCTTTTTATAAATCATCGCGTTTGCACAAGCAGCATATCTTCAAAAATACAGCTAGGCTCCCATATTTTGTTTGTGTTAATCTTTTACGTATCTTCTATGAATACGCTCTTACTTCTTCCAAACATTATTATACTAATTACTCAAGCCTTCCTTCAAATGTAACCTCCTTTCGTGTTTTTGTTAGTTTTTTTCGGTACAAGGTTTTATTTATATTTTGTTCGTCCTCTCGGCTGTGGTTGGGTTAGGTTCTGGTTGGCGCTGTCGACTCGCGACGCCGGCCGGCGCTCGCCTCCGCCCCGCATCTCTTTCGGTCCCTGGTACTGAAGATTTCAGGTAAAATCATCGTTAGGTAAACCGAGTCGGATTAATCGGGATTATCATGGCGATAGGGCAAACATGTCCCTCAGGCTTCGGTTAAAATAATTATTACCATCGGCTACGCTAGCAATTGATAAGTTTAAAGCAAGATTTATTTAAAGTTCGACTGAAATTCATAGTGCTATATTCTGTTAATAAGTATCTGAAATGTAATAAAAAGAAAGCGTAATGTATTTTTACAAATTTAGATACTAAGATTTTTTTGGCACCTTTGAATTAATAAAGACTGTAACATTTTAAAGTAGATACTGCATATTTTTTATTATAGAAATTTAATACTCATAATATGAAAACATATCAAGTTTGTAAGTATTATCTAATTTGTTTGTTAGTATATATTTTATGTTGTTATATATTTAATTATTATACACTATTAAATTTATTTTGCTCGTGTTATTAAACATTTACACGCTTAGTATACACTCACACAACTCGATACAATATATACTGCTCTAATATTTGTCTATATAAGGTCAGGGTTTTATAATTACAGCTAGTCTTTAAGTATAACCTAGTCAAAGTGATTGCTTAGAAATATTTTAATAATGTTTTAATGCAAAATAGGTTATTATTCTGAATAACAAATTCTTATAAACAATCTGCACTTTACATGGTATTTAAAACTTGAAATTGACAAAATACGTCTACGCAATCTCTACTCTATATCAGAGGGACGGTATTCAGAGGTTTTGTCGGTCCGCAGTTTTCGCAAGCTCTTTGCTGAGTCTGATCTCTCCATGGGGGCGTTCCCCCGGCCGCTGTCCACGCGCGGGGCGGGCGCTCCGCCCCCCGGCCCTCCCACCGCCCCCGCGTAGGCACTCCGACCCTACGCGCCCCCGCGACGCCCCCAAACTCCGCCGCTTCTCCGAGATCCAGAACCCCAAGCCCGAGCTCGACCTCCGCCGGGAGCTCCTCGACCTCAACCTCAGGGGCAGCGAAGTGAACCGCTGGCTCGGCGGGTTTGACGAACGCGACGAGACCGAGGAGGAGGACTTCAGATTCAACCACGACATCCCGCTCCAGAGGTCCATATCGCTAGACCGAGGCCTCGACATCTTCGTCTACCTCCAGACTATATCCGACGACAGCAGCGAAGCGTCCGGCTGGACCATCAGCTCCCGAGGAGACTCGGAGTTACGACTCGAGCGGTACAGAAGCTTCGAGGATATACCCGCTTCTCCGATAGTGAAAAGCAGGCACATATCCATTGACGTCACCAACTCGAGAAACGTAGCGTTAACCGTGCTCAAAGAGAGCTACGCTGGGATAGAGGAGGAGAGTGGTATCGTTTCGCCGCAAATAAAGAAGCTGCAGAAGACGTTTTCCTTCAAAAACTTCGCAGATTACAAGGTGTCAGCGAGAAATTCTGTCGAGAATCTGACCGAGAAGGTAGACGAAATCGAGACGGTGGCCCGGACCCCGAAGTACAGGGATATCGTCGTCGGTTCTAACGATGACGAACCAGAGAGGATCCCGCGGCAGCGTAGGGTGGGCGTCACCACCAACGAGTGGCAGGAGAAAGCCGATTTGAGGAAGGGCGTGCTCAAGCACAGCCCGGTTAACTTCAAGAGTTGCAACGATCTGTTGGCCCCAAAACTAGCCTCAACTGACGCCGGCCGCTCGCAAGTTTCGAAGGAAACGCTGAGGAGGAGCAAAAGCGGAGACGTGCTGAACAATTTGCGTAAACTAAAAAGGACTCTATCGGAGCAACCCAAAACGAACGAACAAACCATACCCGAAATAGTTATAATAGACACCGACGTCATCAAGGAGAACACTAGTGAACACACTGACACAACCAGTCTAGATGTAGTGAGTTGTAGCTGTCAGATTTGTATCGTGGGCGAGGAGAAGAAGGACAACGGTTCCTTCCTCCGGAGAATATTCTTAAGAATAGTGACGTACACTGACCTCGGTAAAACCAGCTCCAGCGACGAGCGGAGCGAGATCAGAGAGCGGGAAATGTACCACTGCATTATCAATCTTCTTAAATGGCTGCTAGGTCTTTGGTTACGTCACTTTGACCACAAACAAAACATATGTGCTTCTTAACATTGTATTTAGTATAGGACTAAACTAGGTATTTATTGTATTTTTATTAAGTACTCAAATGTTTACACTGTGACCATATATCATTCTTCCAAATGTTAGAAGTAGTTTTATAACCTATACTATCACTTTTCTTTTATACTGTGTTGTTTTTCTTACATTTTCGTAAATGTAAAATCATTTTTATACATCTCATTATCAACAATTCTGCAAAATAAGTAGGCAGTTACAATTCTTATGGTTTAGATGCCTACCGTTAATTTTACATTAAAGTTGTATTGATCAATAAGATATTATATATTGTTTAATTTGATAGGCACTTTATTGGCCGTGTGTATTGAACCAATAAATTTTCTGATGTTTTTCGATGTTGCATCACTTTTCATCTACTCTTTGGGTCATTTCATCCCAGCGTAGAATCAAAACGCACTGAAGCAGATTTCCAAATCCAACCAAATCCACCGTTATGGACCACAACTTAATGTACATATTCCTTTAAAAAAAAGTTAGTGAAATGAATTGGACCGTATATAGTGCTCCTACAAGGTGCTAAGTTTGCATGTCAGGTTCAATATACCACGTCAACCGATGTCTTGGGTGTATGGCTGTGTACGTTTCGTATAAATTGTGGTGTAGTCTAGGGTAAAATGTATTCATGTATGTTAGGTTAGGGTGGCTATACATATTTTATTTTCAGTGATATTTTAATTTAAAATTATATTAATTGGATATTCGAATTATTTTTATTTCATCACAAAGTCGTCTTTAATGGGAATGTGTAGTGTTAGTGAGGAAAGCCTTCGTAATATTTGAATTGCATGTCGAGCAAGTGTAGATTGGGTTGGTAAAGTTGGCAACATTGAGAGTTTGATGTTTCCAAATGTTTTAGATTTTGCATGTGTGAATTTAAAAACCCTCATTTCATTTAAAGTAAATCGATCTTTGCAGGTGGCTTCTGTGGCTGTTGCGATGTACAATAAAAAAGTTCACAAGATCCAACAGCACGGAAAATTAAACGTATTTATTCCGAATACAAACTTTGCATTCCATTTTTGAAAAATGTTTTTTTAATATTTTATGCTGTGTGCTTATTTCAACGTTATGTAATTTCAATACTTGAGTTTTAATGTTACTGAATAGCTGTTGAAGGCTCGATAGCGGCCTAAATTTCCATTTTATTAACCGACTTCCATAAAGGAGGTTCTTGATGTATTTTATCTCTCGACCTGACGGCGTAGTAGTCGTATTTTTAGTACCTGCTTAGCGGTCTCGGAGTATTCCAAACAGTAGCTCGACAATAAACATTACAAAATACAGATGACTTCTAGCTGTAGCAACTTTAAACCTAGATAGTAGGTATGTCAAGTTTTATCTACAAATTTGCAGAATAATAAGACTAAACACCACCTCATTATAAAAGATTGTTATAGAAGCAATCAGCGTAAGGAACACAGGGTAAGTCCGGAACACAAGTTAACACTAAAGATGCATTAAGCGACACAGCGCTGCAGTGGAGCAATGCGACATTTCGTGTTTATAGAACTGATGTTTTGGAGCGCTTAGCGTCGCTTTAATACTAGACCGTGTTATCACGCGTTGCTTTTCGCTGCAGGGTAGTTACGCCTAGTGCGGTCTTGCCCTAAATGGGCCTTACGCCGTTTGTCAACCGAGAACGAGATTATTTCGGTCTTATAAAATGCAACTTTATTATCAAGGTTATAAGTTTCATTTTTAGCGACATTGCTCTATCGTCAATGTCGTCACCGTCATTAAAGGCGTAAAGGAAAATGAAACCTGTAGTCTATGTCATAAAGTTGCATTTTATCCGGCCGCAATGTTCTCGTTCCCGGATGACGGTGTTGGTTGACAATCGACCTTACCCTACGTACCCGAACACACTAGGCCCAAATACGCGGCTGAACTTACATGTGACCGAATGTGTATACTTAGTGACCGAAATGTATTGCTGTATGAAACGCCGAAGCCCGGCCAAAGTTCGGCTGTACGCTTTATCGCGACACAATTTCGGCATGTTGTATTTTCAGTAATTTAAAATACATCGCGGGCGTAATCGTGCTGAGCTTCGGCCGCGTAACTTCGGCCTACAGTGTTTAGACACCAACCACCTCATTCATAAAAATGTTCAAACAGTGTTTAACAAATCAGGATACGATGTCCTTTTCTGTCGTGTGACGTTGTCAATATTTCAGAAAAGGACTGCGAATCTCGATTAGTTAAATATTATTATGAATATGGGGGTAAATGTCCAAGTATTTTGTTACCTACCACGTTGCTAATCGTACCGCGATGTAAGGCTAACAAAATACTTGTTTTAGCGTAACCTTGACCGTCTGGTTTTACCCTGTTAAACTTACCCGGTCTCCTACTGTTGTTTATAAATTCGCTTGTAGTATTTTGTAGCTTTAAATTAGTAAATGACCTTTATTTACTAAAGATGTATTTATTAGCTTTACTCGTATATCCTAGGCGTCTTTGTTATCGCATAGAACTACTGTAGGTACAGATTCCTTGGCTATGAAGTGGATTAATGTGCTGGGCGTCAGTGTCTAAGGTTTTGCGTGAACCCGCTTGTGCCAATTTAAAAATGGAACGTGTAGTTTTTTTTTTAATTATATTGGTGTTAGCATTCCTATTTAATCCATGAATCTGTTGCTACCTTTAGCGTGTATCTTTTTGTCGTGTTTTGCCATCTTTGTTTGAAATTGAAAAAAAAAAATTACTGGCGCCTAACGATTACTAGTCAAGTACTTGGTTCTAGGTTCTGTATAGATGTAAGCTTTAATTTGTAAGGGGGAGTGTCAACGGTGGATCTAACCCAGTGAATTAACTATGATGTTCCCCCGTTGATGTATTATGGAATTTGGTGTTTGTTAAATATTCCTAGACTTTGCAGCCTCATAGCGAAGTTATTTTTTACCGCTTATTAAAAAATATTTTTATTTATCATGAGTTTATTAATCGATCTATACTTATTAATCATTTCATTTAATTTTACTATCAATTCCTCTTGTAGCTACAAATATTCATTTCTCTTGTGTTAAAGAGAACGTAACTTGGCTAGAGAGGGCTTATGTTGTAGATGGTTATAATCTAAAGACATTTTTATTGGAATAATGAAAAATAAATGTTGACCGTGTCAAATTAATTAAAGATATGTTTATACTAAGTTGATATTGTGTTTCCTTTACTCCTTTACATTTAAAAAAGCCAAAGCAAATTTTTTTTATTCGGCCGATTTACCTTTCGATTCTAAAGGTGTGTCTAAACTAGAGATGAGTTTAATGCTAATAACTAAACACGGTCACGGTCACACGTCACTAATCTGACTGTACTAGTATAGTGCAACGAGCAAAATTTAGGGTCTATTTCGCCAGTTCCTTTCTGTTTCTGTTTGTTATAAGTACAATAATAATATTGTAAAAATAGCTTTCTTCAGGTTTGTGTTTGTCGTGTTTTGATGCTTGTTATGTTCAATTAACTTAACTAATTATGTAACAATGGAAACTTGTAATTGGCTCATTGTTGTTCAATCTTTATATTAATTTAATAAAACAGTAAAATTGGCGTGTCTGTACAATGTATATTATTACAAAATATAACACAAATCGACAAAAAAAAAAAGTTGTCTGTCTGTTTATCTGTATGTTTGTACGTGCTAATCTCCGGAACTACTGAACGGATTCGAATAAATATTTCTTTATTTAATAGCTAGACAGTCTAGGCAACACAGGATACTTTTCATCCCGGGAAAACGTATGATCCCCGTGATATACAAATTTTCGCGCAACGAAGTTGCGGGCACCAACTAGTAAAAAGCACCTCTTAGGCGGAGGTGCAACAGGCCTTTAGTCCTGTATGATCTAGCATAGGTAGGTACTATCGAAGAAGTGTATTTATCGACAGATGCTATAGGTAAGTATATAGTTCAAAGGCGGACCTACTTAATGTGGTGTTTAATACGACTCGAGAAAATAACGCAGGCCATCTGAATATACCTAAGTCGGTTTCCTAATTTCTCGATTTCCGTTCGACTCGGCTTCGGAAACTTAAACTTGTATGGCCAATGTTGAGCTCGGCGAGGATTCGTAAAGATTCCGAATCCGAACCGAAGAAAATTAAACATCGTGAGGTAAAGTATGCAATTCAGTGGAGTTAAGTAACCACGAAGTGCTATGGAGTAAAGTCTTACGGCATTCTGAGACTTTTACATTTTACACATTTTTTACTCGTGGGTTTCACAAACTTTTTCCTAAAGGCTTAAGCTGTCTGCTTTAATTGTTAGTGGGATATAACTGGAAAACAACGAAAGTCAGTGCTACAATGATTGTTTTAATAAATTAATGGAAATATGTATAACCATAGACCAATTACTTTATGTATAATTATAATAATAATAAAACTAGATTTGAAAGAAAACATTCAACATTGCTAGTTATTTTTTTAATAACATTTGAGGAGCGAGCGAGTAGACGAGTTACCTGGTGGAAAGCAACTGCCGTCGCCCATGGACACTTGCGACATCCGAAGAGTCGCAAGTGCGTTGCCGGCACTATAAGGGAAAGGGATTAGGGAAGTTGGGCCACCAGTAAACTCACTGACTGAACGAAACACAACACCGTTTTACGCCAGTTTTCCGTGAGAGTATCACTCCGGTCGAGCCTGCCCATTTGTGCCGAAGCATAGCTCTCCCACGGCAATGAGAATCCGTATTATGTACTTGAGATCGGAAAATGTCTCACCCACCTCATTGGTTCAAACCCGGGGTTTGAACCTGGGGTCTCGAATCCGAATCAAATGTCTTACCCACTAGGCTACGGGCACTCTAATTATTTGATAAGATAACGCTCATAAAATAGAATATAGTACCTATGTTATAGACTATATTAACCCTATATTATCGCTTACTTTTGTTACTCCATGTATAAAGGTCCAAACGCAAAAGACAACGCGTGAGGTTAAAAGCTTAAAGGGTGAAGAGTTAAAACCCCATTAAAAACGCTAAATTTTACCTGAGCCTACAGAATAACTCATCATCACCGTCTGAATGGGCACTAAATAACTTAAAACGCAATCAACATTCCACAGCTTGACATTATGTTATGATAATTTTCGTATATTGTTGATGCGGCTTGTTACTGAGAGGGATTCGAGAGAAACCAGTTCATATGACATTTTGACGATGACTAAAATACCACAAATGTGACGTTATAACGTAATTTAAGATAACATATTTAAATTAAATTTTTGTGGTAGAAAGTTAACGGGGAGGTGAAAGGTCTCCTGTAAAATAAAGATTCTTAAAAACAAACATCGGCCCGCTTTTGGATGAGTAAAGACGACCTTTTCAAAAATTATTTTGTAACTTGGCATATGTGTTGTAATAAAACGGAGCTTAGAAGCTACTTATTTCAAGTGATCATCATAAATTAGACAAGACGTTAACGAATAGAATAACACAGTAAAAAGGTTTGGATAAGTATTGTTGACCTTGAGAACCCCAAACCAAAAAAAGACCAACAAAACTCCATGGATCAAATTAGCATAACAAAAAAAAAAAAGAAATTCGCGAAGTCTGAATTCTTCACATACGCGGCTTATTTATTTTGCGATGAGACAATAGAACCTTTTTAATGGTGAACCGGTTGCGAGTTCTCGGCAGGTTGCGGCCTACATGCGCCGGCTTTCTTCCGATGAAAAAACTCAAGACTCACGACAGTTAAAATTTTATATCACCTTCCGGCATTCTGTTAGGAGGTCACGGATGAGTGATTGCGCCTATCGACAGGTATTAAATCATAGTTAATTTGAGGACCGTAAGCCCGCGGTCACCGTGCGTTAGATGCGCTAGCGGTAATGTCGAGAAACTGTAAACGGTTAACAACTTTTGAATTGATATCTAAAACACGTTAAGGGGCGAATAAAGTAAAAAATAAAACCATCGTCTTTCTCTCTTCACACTTACGACCGTCATTCATATGCCAGGTGAAACAGAACGACGCGGAATCGTGGTGAAAACAGTTTTTTCTTAATATATTATTCTAAATACATTATTCTTAATATACTTAAAAAATAAAACTCAGCAACAGAATTTTGTATCGTGTGTTTAAATACTGAGCCCGTCGAATGCACCGTTTTGCGAAACGAAGAAATATGCATAAAAATTAGACGCATCTTTTTTTTTATCGAGAAAATTTTAAGCTAACGTGTTTTCGCTAATACAGGCGCTGACTAATATAATGTAGTATCTATGTTTAAAAAATTAAACGATTCGTAGCTTATTATCAATAATAAAACGGAATTATGCAATAGTCAATTTTGTTTTTATCGCCCTCTTAAGCGTTTGTAGCATCAACGTGTGAGAACGATTTTAACTTTCGTCCCTGATTAATTTATCACAATTTTCTTAGGAAAATTCCATCGCAACTACTTCTAATAATATCTAGGAGGAGGGTTCACGCCAAGTCAGTTTTTATGCATCAGTAAAATCATTTTCATTATAATAACACATAGTTGTAAAACGTTTCAAAACATCGCAAATACCAATGGCGTATCCGAGTCAAGGAATTACTTATAGTAATATGCGGTAGTCACGTTAGGTTCGAAGGTATTCTACGTGCATGTGTTGTCTCGAAGCGTGCAGTTTCTCAATTTTCTATTCGATTCGACACTCGAGACACGCACGCGTATGTCGAAACACTCGTTCAACAAAAACCCGTGGTAATAATGCTAATACTTTCTAAATTATTGTCACACCGTGTATCCTACATATTTTTGTATAAGTTTGTTAGGAGCGCCCATAAACTGCTTGAGATGAAACGTTGGCACTGATCAATTTGGGTTGCATTTGCAGTAAACCATAAGTGCAAATGTCATAAAATACACTAACATGTATAAAATGAACTAAATACCTAAGAAATTTGTGTCCGAAAAAAATGTGAGTTTTTCTTAGACTCTCTTTTCCAGGAGAGATGATGACATTTTACCACACCTCACTCCTCAAGAATAATTACCTCGAGTAACTTTTGGGCGTCCCCCAGATTGTAACTAATCTTGGCTCACCGAAATTCGAGTTATGAGAATTGGGTCTCAAGTTGGTCTATGCTTGGATGGTCATTTATAACATCACAGTTTGTACCCATCTATCAGTGAGATGTTATCTGTGGAGATTGTTATCAACATGGAATTGACACATGGAATCTCCACTTGCCCCAAATAAAGTGACACGTTATTAGTGAAACTAGAAATTCTTGATTACTTTGACTAAAGAACCATTAGTTCGAATGTGTACTATACACATTCGAACTAATGGTATAGTACACATGAAAAGGCGTAGTAGAATGGAAACTTGTTGCAATAGAAGTTTTTTTTTTAAGAAATCATCCGATGGGTCACCTGAAGGAAATGAAGAAAAGTTTAATTTACTTCTAAATTGTTCAATACGTTTTGTGGTCACAGGAATAAACACAAGATTTTTCTTTGAATCACTATCGCATTTGATATTAAAGGAAGCCAATTGCCCACAGTGGTCTGAACTTAGCTTATTATTTCCTTTTTTATCAGGATATGCTATTTAAGTCGAGGGTTTTACGATTACCATTTTTTTAAGTCATTTAAGCAGTGCGTCGTGGGTTTTTCAAATTTTTATATTTTCTATTTTTTGATAACATTAAAATAACAAAGGTTTTCGGGTTTTAGGGATACAACCTCCATGGGGCTGTAAGGTCTTTTAAGAGTGAACAGATTAAAGCATAAAGAAAGGAGGTTGGGAGTAGTGCCTTCGGCAAACTTCTGAAACAGCACAAACCGCTGCATCACACCAGCGAGGCCATGGTAACCTTCGATCGAACCGGCGTATACGTGCCGAGGTATAACTCTCACGAGGCCCTAAACGACTTACAAGTTATATAAGTGATTATTAAAATAAGTTGTTTTGGACCTTAGCTACATATCTTCATTTGGATATCTGCGCGTTGGATTCTGGAAGAAGTCGTAGTCAGTCACAAAGAATATCATATACCTGTGAATGTATTTCGCTTTCGTTTGTAGTACAAATTTGGTTATTTATTTTATATATATATATAAAATAAATAACCAAAAGTTTGTACTACAAACTACAGTTACCTATTTCTTCAAGTTTCAGTTTCATTAATGTATAATGGGGGAAATTGAAAGAGAGCCAGTTGACGGACGTCATTTGGTCGGTCGTCAACTGGTTCTCTTTAAATTTTCCCCATTATACTACCAAGCGGCGAAAGCTCTTTCATCTTCAGGTAGAAAATCTAGCCTGTAAAATATGGTAGAGATATTCTACCATATTTTATAGGCTACTTTGTAAGAGGTAAGCAAATCCGATCCGCTATCGCTGCCTCCTCTTCTGAATACCAATTTCTTACTAACAAAAGCCTAAATATTTTCCGGTCTTATAGACCACCTCTTTAAAAAGTAATAAATGAAGCAGTCAAGATCTTGTCTTCTGATAGGCCTTCCTCCGTTTATCTCGGCGAACGCGGTCACTACTTCTATCGGTCCCGCTATGTTAAAGTACTTAATAAACATTTTACACATTAATCAGTATGTCAAGACTCATTTCGAGCTAACTCGATGCTAATATTAAGTATCAAGACGTTGCCATCCATCACGGTTCGGCTTTAGTGGCGCGGAATAGATGGAGCGCGTGTAGCCGAATATCGAGGCCGGGGTGTTGACGTTTACGGCGCTCGAGAGGATTTGATAATCGGGTATTATTTATTTTTCTTAAAATATTTGCTGTTTGTAAAAAGTATAGAAATGACACAAATGTAGATAACATAATGTTATTTATAAAATTGTGTTTGAAGTTAGATCAGGGGATGTTATGAAAATTAAAATTTTTATTACTATTCTTAGGAAAAAACTATTTGTTTAAATTATTTTAAACTAGTCTTAAGTATTTATATTCCGACCACCATTTCAGTAATTAAATAGACATCAGGCAATTGAGCTATTAACTGTAAAGCCATTATCGGTCATTACTATTATAATTGAAGCGGTCACGAAGATGAAACTCTTAAGAGCGTATCGTCGCACTACAACGCGAAAGGTGAGTCTGCGCGGGCGCAGCGTGACGTGTAACCTCAGTTCCCTCCCCAGTCCCCAGCACCGTGCGCCGGCCGCCGACCGTAGAGTGTAGACAGTCGCGCCCGTACGCTCGCTACACGCCGCACGCTACACGTCGCACGCGCTAGTGACAAAGTTTGTGAAAACGATTTGTTATAAACATTGTGTCTGTGTGTCGGGATTGTTGTCTGTTCTCTTGGAATTGTCGGTAAGTTCCGCAATGTGTGTTTAAGTAAAATGAGCACTAAGCGTCAAAAGCTCGGATTCAGGGCAAACTTAAGGAGGTGAACTTGTTGAAGCCATATTTACAGAGGCAGTTACTTTTTAAATTGAATGTTTATTGAAGTCAACAATATCGTTATAAATGTGATGCAAGTCTGTCATCTCGTCCTGCTTTATCTCATAATGATGAAGACGAAATCTTGATTGGAGATACTTTGAGTCTTGAAGTAGGATTCAGGTAGATATTATAAGAGATTGTATCACAATAAATTGTAAAGATTCTGCCTGGTAAACTAATTCTGCACGAAATTATGACCGCCATCTAGCTTTTAATAGAATATTACTTTCATCCAAAAGGGTAGATGTATATTGGGGGAAATTTAAAGAGAGCCAGTTGACGGACCTATGTCATTTGGTTGGAATATGTCAATTCTGGCTTGATACGAACATGGAATCCTGGCTGGGTTTGACACAACGCGACAAATTCACTTAGATCCTCAAATATCTGGCTCTGTTTTGGATTCCCTGTTTGTACCTCCTATAATTTAAAATATTGCATCAAAGGTTGAAGGTGAAGGTTACTCTATTACGTATAATATTATGTATAATAGGGGAAACTGAAAGAGACCCAGTTGACGGACCTACGTCACTTGATCGGTATATGTCAATTCCGTGTAAGTCAACCAAATTGTTTGGTCCACGATTTGTATCTCTTTCAACCTCTCTGATTGTATTTAGTACGCCTTTGTTATGCTCGGAAATACAAGCTTTTACTCATTGGAAGTAAATAACAGGACGAGGTCACATGAAGGTACACTAAGGTAGTAGGTGTAAAATCTAGTTCAATGTGAACCCAGCTTTATTGCCATCGTGGACCAGGTTAAAATGATGAAAAAAAAAACAAAAAGCGCAAGAAAGTTTACTTATTCTATAACAATAACTTTACTATTTATCTCCCTTAATAATTTAAAGATTACCTACATTCAGCCGATCCTATTTCGATATAACAGGATCCATTTTTAACCGTATTAATTCTTTAAGGGTTTAAACAAATTTAGCTCTCTCATCCTCGCTGAATGTTGTTTGAAATTATAGATATATTTTTTTATCAAAGGCATTGTTTTACAGCTGAATAGATAATGTGGAAAAGTTTCGGATATAAGCACCTTATTAGAACGTTTAGTTTCAGGTCAAGCGATGCGTAGGTAATCACAGGGCGCAGTTTCCTTATCCATTGTAATGTAAATTAGTCGATTGTTTTGCAAAGAATGCGTTTATACCCAAGTCCAAACAGTGGTTCAGTAATCTTTAACAGTAGCGAATTAAGGGCAATCAAGAATTACCATCAGGTGAATGCCTCTTGAATATTGAAGGCCCAATCCTAAATAGCGTTGAGTATTTGCATTTGTAACTAACACTTGTTCTCCATATTGAGGTTTGGAATGCCAATTTGTTTAGAGGTTTTCACTGATGCAAATATTACAAAAAATATAATAGTGTTACAGGACAGGGTTGCTCAAACAAATGTCAGATGTTGCCGCAAATCCCGAAGAAATTTTCTAAGAAAAATCGTAAATGGTCATGATTTCAAGGCATTAGAATCAATTCGTTTTGTAAAAACAGAACATATGTTGTCTACTTTCAGTGGGTACCCATTCTTCTCTTTCTTCTTAAAATAAACTAACTCGTCCGCGGCTTCGCTTGCCTTAATCAATATTTACTGACTTTCATCCCTTATCTTAGCCCTTGAAGATAGAATTCATTAAAACTCTTTTGTAGCAGGTGTCAGTCATAGGCGTATAAAGGGGGGGGGGTTCCTATCCCAGAATGATCTGGTGAACACTTTTTATGCCGGAAAAATGTATGGTTCCCGCGCGATAAACGAATTTTGGTAGATACTAGCTTTAGTTAAATCGGAATCTGTTGAACAATGGGCTAAATACTCCAAAAAATGGCAGTCACGTTTGAGTTTAATATTAGATATCATAAAGATAATAACAATATATATTGTATAAAATGTTATACAAATATATATACTTTGTATATAAAATGATATAAAGTAGAAAATAGTTGTACATATTTAGATGTATAGTATAAATCAGAATATTCTTATACCTAACCGTTTAGTTCCAAAGAAAGAAACATCGCAAGCAGTTTGCACCATAACAAAGTAATTACTTCATAATAATTGAGATTCAACAGTTTTTGTTAATCATCATTACCTAAGTGGTGAACAAAAACGTTAAACTCCTTCACATCTTTTGATTTGGATTTGGAATTCGATATTACAAATAAACATGTGGCTGGATATGATATTACTATGTACAATCAGGGAAGTTGAAACACAGATCGCAGATCTAAATAATTTAGTCGGGTTATGTCAAACTCAGCCGACAGATCAAGACTTACATGGAATTGACATATTCCGACCAAATGACGTAGGTCCGTCAACTGGCTCGCTTTCAATTTATTCCATTATACCTAAACAATTCTTAGTTTTTAACTATAAATGTTATTTAAGAATCATCTCACTGTTGATCGAGCTAAAAGTTTAGAAGAGCGGGTGATTGTCACTGGTCGGGTTTTTTTAACGCAGCCATGGTAATTTAAGATTATTTTGTTCTAAGCTATTTTTAAGGGAATTTTTTCACAAATTGAATATGTAAGTACCAAATTTACCAGGATTAGGATAGACTACGTTACCTACTCAAAGTAAGTAGTTATAGAGTGTTAATCCTAAGTTTTAAAATTGTAAGCGGACATCAGACATTCCTACTTACATCAAAATAAAACAAATCTACAACAAAATAAAAAAAATTAAAATATTTTTATTACTATAATTTGCATTATTGAATAAATTAACATTGACCCATTGGTCGATGGAAAAATATTTCTCTACATTAAAATACACGATAATTTTATGTTATTATTAATGTGTATGATTTTTACAAGGTTACCGTGGGTCTATGGGTTTTGGTAGCTATACTTATAAAATAAATAATAATATGTAGGAGTACCTATATTGTTACACATGAACCATATCATAATATTTTCAATTGTAACTTGAAATGATATATTAATTTTTAGAATCGCAACTTAACAGTAAATTAAATATTTTTAATATTGAATATGGGGCTTATGTAAAAATCCTAATTTAGATACGGCTATGTAATGATATTCGTCTCTGAGTGCGGCAGTAAGTACCTTAGAATCTAAGAAAGTATCCACTGACCAACACATCGCTAACGTCCATCAATTACTAAAAGGTTTCTAAAAAAAGTTATTTTCACTTAAATTGGTAATTATATCGCTTGTGGCTCGAGGCGGCCATGGTGTTTTCACTCTCGATACTCATTAATCACCTCCTCCATACGTGTTAGGTAATTATTACCAATAAGTCATATCAGGTGATCGAAGAAAGTTGAGTGATAACCCTAACGGTGATCTCAGCACGGCCATCGTAGGAATATGAAATAATAGAAAAAAAAATCGTACACAATTTATATGACGAATGAAGAAAAAATCCTTTTCTAAGCGGGAGTGCAAAACAAACAATGTGTGAATAATATTCCTATTAATTTCAAATAGCTAATGCCTGTATATAAATTCATACGGCAGGTAAACTTGAACTTTTTATTACCTTCAAATAGGTTTATAGTTAGCTAAATTACAAATGTTACAAGCCAAATGAAGGTTATATTATAACATACCTACATCTAGTTTTTCATTAAGGACATATTAAATTTAATATTAAAATAAGGAAACATAAATATGAAGTTTACCTCGACCTTAAATATTTTATTTTTTAATCTGTCCGTAAATAAAATGCATTTTAATTTTACTTCGTCTGGAGTTTGTTTCTTTATTTTTTAAACATTGAGTCATTTCCTAAGTACAAAACGAAGTAAAAATGTTCTAAAAACGCTCTAAAGGAATTTGAATTGATAAAAATCCGCTTCGTAAAGTCTAAAGTCTCATCAGTAAACCGTACAGGAAATTTTTGTACTCGTAATTGAAGACATACGTGGAAGAAGCAGATAACTAATATTATAAAAACTCCCGGATTTTCGCGCTAATGGAAACTGAACCCGAAAAATTTTATTATTAAAAAAAAGTGGTTTTGATGTGTAACTAGATACACTATCTATAAGACAAATCTTGTTCTAAAACTCACCTAAAGTTAAAATTTTATGGGAAAATATTCGTACTCGAAGGTTGCAAAATGTTAGTCGTCCGCTTCTTTCACTTATGTTTTCAATTTATATCATTTTTTTTTCATAAATAGCACACTACAATGAAAATTCTCAATATCTCACGTAAATAAACACGGCGATTAAAATCTATCTGTCAAGGTCGCAATGAATGTCACACATTTTGCTTATTTTTCTATTAGTAGGTGAACCAGAAAATACACTTAAGAAATATTTCACAAATTACTCAGTCACTATAATAGTATCTTAGAATCTAAGCCAGCATTCTAGCAGTTTGACATCGTCAACATTTTTTCGATAAGCTATCTTATCCTTTATGCTAGAGAAAGTTGTTTTCAATATCCATGTAAGTTGCATAGAATATCTGGTATATTAATATGATAATTTATAACATATTAAGGAAATAATATGGCGAATAATTCTAGATTTCTACGTGTCTTCGAATATCATTCGCATGATTTTCTCCCGATACACTTTCTACAATTATAAACTGTAGATTAAAGTGTGAGTGTTCAATTATTTGAAAGTAGTTGATTAAAATCGTATCTCGTGAGTTGCTCTTACGCAGAATATTGCGCAACCATCAGTTTATGTAGCTTTTTAGGGGTATGATGTCAGAACATTTTCATCGCAACACAGACAAACTTTTTACAACTCCTTTAAATTCGTTAAAATACAAATTAGACGGTCCGGACGGTCGTTAGCAGGTCCTTTATATAAAAATAATATTATGCATTACGTTTAGCAATTAAACTTTATTTATCACAAGATTAGCTTAGCAAATGTTTTTAAAAAAATAATTGCTTAAAAAAGGTTTGACATTGGTTGTCATGAAGAAATCAATGCTGATATCCTTCTAAGCGTCCTACCTTCATCGCATACTCGTGTTGCAAGTCGCAACATCTGTTACAGTTATTATAAATTACCTACTTTATTTCTAATTTATCATAATTTAGAGCGAAATATGCAAAACTATTCAACGCCGAAACTAAATTGATCAGTAGGATAATATTAGAATTTGTTATTAATAAATTAATGTGCCTGCAGGTGTTTAGCACCTCAATGTCAGAGTTTATAGACGAAACAGGTTACAATAAATTTTCGAAAACTTTAGTTCATAGAATCAATTTATACATCGATGAAAGATAAAAAAGAAACCCTCAAACTTTCTTGCAATATTAATTTGCCAAATTAAGAACAAACAACTTCCGAATACCGATACGAAACTCTATAATTAGTGGCAGGAATAAACACGCAAAATATCATAAACGTGATAAAATCATTTAAAGATACTTCATGAATATAAGGTGCTTCACCTTTTATAAAGTAGAGAAATCTTCAGCGTTGTCGTCGTTACGTCTCGTACGGGTGTGAACTCGGATTCGAGTCTTTTCTTTTAATGCCTTTATCTTATCAAGTATTCTCCTGTACCTATCTCCACCAATTCGGCTCCAACAAATCCGTGGGTCAATATTTTACCCTAAGATAGATAAAAGAAGGTAGATACAGAGGATAAGGCAAAGCTTACATAAACAACGTAAATTCGATACCGAATAATCGTGGATGATGATGCCTACGTTGCGCCAAAATTCGTTTATCGCGTGGGAACCGCGGTTATCCTATGTCCTTCCCCGGAACTCAAAGTGTCTCGATACTAAAGCTCAGCAAAATCGGTTCAGCTGTTTCAGCGTGAAGAGGCAACGCACAGACAGACACACTTTCGTATTCGTAGTATTTGAATAATAAATAAACACAAAAAACAATATCCACCAAGCTTACACGACGATGTTGGAATGTTAGAACTACGGGAGGTTCTGCGATTCTATATTTAGATCGCATTTGTACCGAGCAATCACCTTTGTGGCTACCGCGATTCACGACAAAAAGTACCTACAATCACAACATTTTTAGAACAGGAACGGAGACGCAGGTTCTGTAAATAATAGCAGCCTAGGTTACTAGATGTTACTATACTACGTTTTACACAGCAACAATAAAATTTGTGCAATAAGTAAAATTTTTTTTGCCGGGGCAGTATGCAAATATCTACATGTCAAATTCGGTTCAGCGGCTTAATCGTGAGAAGATTATACATAAACAGATAAGCGCAAAGACATAGCCGAAGTCCCCGAACACGCAAAAACTTAGGTTCCGAGGATGCAAAAAAAAACTTAAGCTATAAAATAATAATAAATCTATGGACGCTTCACACCACGTCAGTCTGGCCCCGTGCTAAGTACCCGAGGGACAGCAGGAGGCGAGTTACAGGTACCAGACAACGGAAATATATTTAATACTTTTATAATATACACGAAATATTGACCAAGTTTCAAATATCATACATATATACGTATTATGTATAATATTTGAAACTTGGTCGATATTTTTGGAGTTTTTGCTAAAACCTGAATTCCCAACTGCCAATGAAGGTTTGACTTTATAACCTGATACCTCTGAACGGTTTTACAAGATGACGATACCGACAGGTTGTTTTTTTTTAATATTTAGGAGGCAAGTGAGCAGACGGGTTACCTAATGAAAAGCAACTGCCGTCGCCCATGAATACTCGTAACATCCGAAGAGTCGCAAGTGCGTTGCCGGCCCTTATGAGAGAATAGGTAATGGAAATAGGGATAGGGAAGTTGGGCCACCGGTAAACTCACTCATTGGACGAAACACAGCACAATGCCGTTTCACGCCAGTTTTTTGTAAGCCGTGGTATCACTCCGGTTGACCCGGCCCATTCGTGCCGACGCATGGGTCTCCCACACCAAGTTGTTGTTAGTAGCCCAAGTGGCCATAATACTTGTCGGCTGTGCGATTGTGCGTATTGAATAAAAATACGATCGAGTACTACAATATGTGTAACAAATTAAAGTGGATAGCACAAGGATTTCAGAAGACATGATGGTATATCATGACTGGTGAGGATGTAGTTTTGAGCAGTCGGGTTTTTAGATGATTTTTTTAATTAATCGTAAGTTTTAGTAGTCGTTAAATCTCGATTGCGGCCGTGACTCTCTGGGTTACAGTGACATAGTTCACAGTCGTGAGCCTGGAGTTGGGACAGCGTTACGCTCCAAAAACTAAATGGCGATCACTTACTCGCTCCACGATGCTCTCCCTGGCTCTATTTACTCTGTGCCTCTCTTAAACTTACTCTACATTAGCTCCGAGCTCTATTTCTTTGGGTAACCTACGAACATCGAGCATATAACCAATAGAAAAGTAATGTGAGCCATCCGTGTCCGAAACATATCAGTTTATTACCACTGATAAATTCACCCCCAACCAACTAACGCCCGCACGAAAACGGTACGCACCAATAAGAGACCTGTGTTTACGTACTTCCGATCAATCAGAGCGCAGTGGCTTTGGGCGGAATTTTTTCGAAAATAACTAAAAAACTTTCCGTTTTTTTGGTTATATGCTCGGTGTTCACGACAGACTATCTTTTACCTGTGACTTGGATCGCGTGTTATTTGAAAATTGCGTAAAAATACGAATATTCTTGTGAGCTCATTTAGGGACATAGGTATTGATGTTTTCCGTAAAACAAAAGCAAC
>JAOTAV010006761.1:0-29522 GCA_026546445.1 Cyclargus thomasi | reverse complement strand
TTGGTCGATGACCTATACAATGATTAATTGTCTAGTCTCTGCCTACCTCGTGTTCAGCGACGCAGGCAATTTCATATAGCTATGATGGCTCACCACAAGTCGCTTTCACCACTCATAGCCGTGTAAATCCATTGTTGATTCTGATTACCAGCAAAAAAGGTTTTAATGAATTTATAGAACTTATTGAAGAAACGGCCTATATTAATTTATGTATGATTTTCCCTCTATGCCGATAGGTAATTCATCACGTATTAAGTAGACTGTACCAACAATTCTGATAGAGTAAAACATAAGACACTTCTTAGGGTTCAGTACCCAAAGGGTAAAAACGGGAGCCTATTACTAAGACTACGATGTCCGTCCGTCTGTCTGTCTCTAGACTGCATCTTGAGAACGGCAATAGCAAGAGAGTTAAAATTTTTTACTGAATATATATTTCACTAGTCGCTATAACAATAAATACTAAAAACAAAATAAATTAAATATAAAAAGGTGGCTCTAATACAACAAATATGTTTCCGCGTTTTAATTCCTTAATAACATCGATAAATTCGATGCACTTTTAAGATATCTTATCTCATTTTTATTTAGTTTTCTTTTATAAATGTGAAAGTTTTTCATATATTTTTTTATAAATTTAAAACTTGTGAGATGTGTTTCCCAATTTTTTGCTTTGTACTGGTACGGAATCCTAGAGTCCAACCCAAACTTGGCTGGTTTTTACAAAATTTAATTCTGTTTTCTTTTAAAATTAAAGTTTTTATTTAGATGTTTGTCGTCGAGTTTGGGCCGCGAGTATTGTTATTATAATATTCCAAGATACATAAATACTAGCTGTGATTAATGCTATTAACTCAGTTATAAATGTGGGCTAGACTTTATTAATACTAATTGCAATCCTTAATGATTTCTGACTCCGAGCATGAACAATTTGTGTTCATTTAAAACACCATAGATATTTATCCTAGATTCAGCCACAAATTTTTAAATAGCCCAATTATTAATAGAATATTGTAACAAAACATCGATCAAAGCGTCAAGTCAGTCAATTTAGTAAAATGATAGACGCTTTACTAAAATTTCAAATGGAGTTTTGGAGGGATACATAAAATTGCAAGTTTCTTGAAGTTATATCAGTTGGCTCCCACTCGTGCATGATAACGAATATATACTGGTTGATATTCTACCACTATAACGCATTAAAACCAGAAACAACACTAATTTAGCAAAGAAATACAAAAACACAACATCACTTTTTCACATCCCGCCAAAACTCCTTAATTTCTTCTTTTATAATGGCGGACTCGGTGAGTTGTCAATGTCAAAGTGGCAAGACCACAACTTATTCGACAGATTCTCCATACTTCTTATGTCAAATAAGTTGTATCAATACCAGTCTACTTATCAGCAGTGAGTGGTGAAAAGGGCATTTAAACTATATTAGGTTCTAAAACCCCAAATTCATTGTCTAGCATTCCATTTAAAACACTTATTACATCTCCCTGCGCATCCATCTCCCTGTCTTATCTCTCTCTCTCTCTTACATCTTCCATCTCTGTCCTCATCACCAATTAACTCGTCGTCAATTCGCCATGTCACTCGGTAACGCTTTCATTGCCGTCAATAAAGATGTTAGCTGTAAGTGGGTGTGACTTACATAATTTGACAATCGACAAATGGCTCTATTATTTGTTGTTATTAGCTGTTACTGGTTTGGTTAATAACAGCTCTAGACCATATACAGTCTAGAGCCCTAGAGTGTAAAATTTTGTAGTAAAGTGTATTCCCTTAGTCCTCTTAAATTACCCCAACTTTCTGTATTGTAGAATGTAAATTTTTATTAATCTTAATATCAAGCGCCCATTACAACTACTATTACCTAATCCCATAGGGGATTAGGGAAGTTGGGCCACCGGTAAGGGATAGCCCTATTCCCATTACCTATTCCCTCATAAATGCGGGCAACGCACTTGCGACACTTCAGATGTCACGAATGTTCATGGGCGACGGAAGTTGCTTTCAAACAAATAACGCTTGCCCGCTAAATATCATAAAAAATATGTGTTACTTCTTAAGGTAACAAAGTTACTATATATAATGGGGGAAATTAAAAGAGAGCCAGTTGACAGACCTGCGTCATTTGGTCTGAATATATCAATTCCATGTAAGTCGTGATCTGTCGACTGAGTTTGACATAACCGGGCCAGATTACTTAGATCTATAACGTGTATCTCTTTCAACTTCTCTGATTGTACAAAGTGCATATACAAACTTTGCTTATAATATATAACTCAAGGGTGACTGACTTATTGACATAGTGAGCTATCATCGCACAGATAAAACAACTAGATGGACCTGGCTAAAATTTTGTATGCAAGTAGTTATAATGACGTAGGCAGCCTATAAATGACACTGATAAATACCCTCAAGAGAATGAAATAGGGACGGAGGTTTGTATGAAAAATACTTATATGAATTCTCTACTTATCTTCAAGTATTTTTGGTACCCCTAAAAGATACAGGTGGTACTCCCTTAATATTAATACCCATTGAACTGGGAACGGAACAGTCTATGTGGTGATCATTTTATTGGAATAAGTTGTAATTTTACACGTGCCAACAGTTTCAATATGATTGTAACTGTATGGCGATTGTCGTCACTACTTTAAAACATATTACGTAAAGCCTATTGTAAATCCATCAAAAATTATAATTTTACGACCCATTATATGAACGTCAGAAGCGAAATCGTAACTGCATGTAACTGCATTAACGATTGTTGCGGTGAGAGTGTGAAATTGTGCACCGAGAACATTTATTTTCGCATTTAATTTAATCCTAACTTAAATAAGACTAAGGTCTTGGGTCTTATTGTTATAAACGCCAAAGAAAGGATGATTTTATTTAGTTATTGCTGTTTTGTCTCTTCTGTGATATTTTTTTAATTTGTTTATATTCTAAACGCTGTACTACTGTTTTATAAATCTGTAAACAATGTCGTGGGTTATGTGTTTACTAATTCTAATTTTAAGTAGTTGTATTCTTAAGTAAGTCTTAATATATAACTGTTTTTTCTTCCTAATAAATAAAATAAAAAATATATTTACCAAAAACAAAAATAAAAACAATAATCATTGACCTCTTATTCATAAAAATATTTTAGCAATGTTTAACTAATCAAGGTTCGCTGTCCCTTTCTATCGTGTGACATTTTCAATATTCCAGAAAGGGGCAGCTTGATTAGATAAACATTGCTTAAATATTTTCATGAATATCGAGGTTATTGTTCAAACATGTATACAGTCCAAATACATAGTTAAGTCTTTGAATTATTAAAATGTACCTAAACGTTTATAAGAAATGCAGTATTTAAATTAAATGACTCTTGAAGTTTAGTTTCATAACTTTTTATAGAAGATCATTTTCCTTCGAGAACCAATGGAACATGATTTTATTTAATCAACAATCAACTTTAACAGACGTTATTTAAATTGCCACGTCAAACACAAAAACACTGCTAATTTGTTTATTCTTCACTTACCTTTAATAACTCGTATGAATTAAATCTGATATTTATGTTTTCGTTGAGATATAATAACGTTAGTTTTTACTTATTGTACAAATTTGCCAATGCATTTTAGATATAAACGTTCGATTTAGGAGGTACAGCTAAACTAGAAATATGTAGGGTCAGGTTACCGTAAGTATGCCTTTATAATAAAGTAACTAAGAAACTCTATAGAAGTATTGTGAGGTTGCCACACTTATATTATCTATAGAAAGAGTTTCTTATATGCTTTTGCCAGACAATCTTACCACACTCCTATAGGTAGAGTTTCTCACTCCTATACTACCTAAAGATATATACATATATAACCTATATAACCTTATAATACTTTTATAGGTTAAGTTTCTTATGTACTGTTACTTATTATTACTTTGCCTATTTGTTTTTACGAAGCCAACACTGGCGGCTGCCAATGCAAACGGGCCCAGCGCTCGCTTGACATTTTTCTTGTGTAAATAGTTTTTTTTTTTCAAACCAAGCCAGCGCTGGCTGCTATGCTCGCAAGAATATAGGGCCCGTCGTTTTTGTCGCGTATGATGGACATGTGGCTCGTCTAGCGTCAGCATTACTGGCTTCGTATAAACTCCGTCGAATTAGTCACGACAGTGTCCCCAGCGGTCACCGGGCGCGGGTCAATCTAATAACGAGATAATCGAGTATGTCATATGTGATCTGTCACGACCCACGACTCACCTCTCATGCACGATCAGCAGCTGATGCTGTAATAATCATTTAATTAAGCTGTCAACATAAGGAAGAAAAAAAATATTTTTAATTTTAATCGACTCGAGGTTTAAAGTCTAGGCTTTTTGACTGCATCATAATATTATAAATCAAGTGTGTAAAATTGTGTTTCCATTTGAAGACTATTATTAATTAATTATTTACTTATTTTACAAATAACTAGCTTTTACCCACGACTTCGTCCGCGTTAATTTTCGCTTTTTTTTTCCTATAAACTGAATGGAGCCCGAGACCTTTCTAACGAATGTAAAACCGCGGAAATCTGTGCGTGCGTTCTGGAGTTATAGCAAAGAACAAAGAACAAAGTTTTTTTTTGCTTATACAAACTTTTGAACGTATTTCACATTAAGTGCGCTTTTGGTAAAGCAATTATTATCTGATTTATAAGGTTTCGACTTGATACATGAGGCATTTAAATGTCGGCGACATAAAGAATGTCAAAATAAATTGCTCGTTGAAAAGGTATTTTTTTAAATAACTTTTAATGTTTATATGATGTGTTTAGTCAGGAATAAAATAAATGGTAAATTATATTCAATTTGACTGAAAAGTTAACCATCAACTAATTTATTCGATGTAACTTCAGACAAATCCATTCCATTAGCATGTTTAATAACGCTTGTTACGTTTTCTTATAACATGTGCAACTGCCACATATCGCGTTACCATCGTCCTAAAAACCTGACGTCTGACGAGTCGTTTCGATTAACGACCAAAAAACCGGGATATCTAATTGTATCGGTAATTGGGTTAACTCGATTTTCTCCGTACCACCCCGAATGTTTATACAACCTTATTCGCGGTTTTATGACCCTATACCCCAAATATCTGTGCCCGCGCAGATAAACTCCGCACCGACCTGCAGTATAACCGGTAACAGGTACACACGGCGACGTCATTACATCACAAAAATATTTGCAACTTTCTACGCCGAAAGCGCTTTGCGTAATGAGCCCTCGATCGCCATGCGGCCGCCGTATTAATCAGCCCGATGGGTGATTAGAATCGTCTATAATAACGCGGGTGACATTGAGTCGTCAGGCGGTGATATCGGTGCAGCGCCACACCGCGGCCGCACTCCGTCACGCGCGCGCGCATCCACTCCGCGACCGCCCGCCGCCGGGCCCGCGACATGCCCGCAGTGAAAGTGTTCAATATATTCGGTGGGCAGAAGCCGGCCGACAAGCACCAGGCTCCCCCCTCCGCTGGGACCGTCCAAAAATTCTACAGGACGTTTTCAGTCGCCCCCGAAAACTCTCCGGATAAGGGCGGTAAAGTGACCGCGATCGCCGCCTGCTTAGAAAAAAAAATCAGTGATCCGCCTAAAGTTTGTGATTCGAAGTCATCGGCGAAACTTATCGATTGTGAAGTTGTGGACAAAACGGAGGATTTGAGTGCACGGTTTCAAGCGTACCAAAATATCAGCTTCGGCCGGAAGGACGACAAGCTCCTGGAGGAAACGAAAGGATACTCCTCCATCTATGAAAATGTGACCGTCCTCGGTAAGCTAAGAACTATTGAAAAGCTAGAAAAATCTCAGCATGAGTCGAAGCTTAATAAAGCTTTAGAAACTTTTGACAGAATTTTGTCCGAATTTTCGTCTAGCACGTCGCTCTCTCCTGAGATAAACTCCTCTAATTTTATTGTGCCCAAATTGCAAAAGTCTAAAACTTGTAGTATCATTGAATCGCACTGCATTTTAAAGAAAGCTAATTCGGACCCTGAAAATACTAAGAAAGGCAACCAAGTATCACGAAATAATTCACTAGAGAAAACCACGAGTTTATGGAACCTTGACGACATGAAGGAGAAGGAATTATCGGCTCCCCTTAAGCCGCTATCGCTATTGCCTACCGACAAAATGAATCCCGATAAATATGCAACATACAAAGTATCCTCTAAAAGCCCCAGGGTTAACAATTACATAAAAACGGAGGATCTAAAGAAACTCGACGTTAAGACTAGAATACTGAAAAAAACCTTGTCTAATCCGCCGTCGACGCCCGTTCCGGTGGTTTCAAAATCGAAAATTTCTCCTAAAAAATTGGAGCCAAAGAAACAACAAATCAAACAGACTAAAAGTTTCGAAGGGCCGAAGGTGTATTCGGACAGTCACTCGAAAGCGTCGATGCAAAAAGCGAAGAGTGTGTGGGAAATAGGCAACGAAATTATCGTTCCGTCCAACTTGGAAAGGACGAAATCAACAACTTCTATCGCGGGCTCTCCGAGCAAGATTCCGGTAGTTAGAAGTCAAATGTCGCAGAATAAGTTCAGCAGCACGCGCGCTCTATTTTCTCCCACTCCGGTCGATCTAAATAACTTAGAACAGGCCAGAGAGTGTGCTCAGAGAAAAAAACCAACGACGCCCAAAAGTACACCGGGAAAAATCGATGTAAACAAACAAGCGAAACAAAAATCACAGATCAATATAAAAGCCGACGCCAAGCGCTCTCCCGATAAGAGCAAAAAAGAAGTGCTCGAGAAAAAAGGAGGCTCGTCTTCGAAATCATCGCTGAGAGATTACTCGGATGAAATCAGCGCCGTACGCGCTAAGATTCAAGACAGAAAATTGAGCAACAAAAGGGACATCACAGTAGGAATGCGCGAGGCGAAGCCGGAAGAAATCGATTCGGTCATGTCTCCCGTTAAGTACATAGTAAAAAAGCTGGAGATAAAAACGGCGATGGAGTCCAAACCCGACGCGGCCAACTTCGTCAGCTGCAAGGTGATCCCGCCGGTACACAAGGAGATATGCGTCGCCAACACCACCTTCCACAACCACCTGAGCACACTCGTGAGCCGCCAGATCTGCTGCGTGCAGGCCAGAGACGACGCCAAGTCCTTCAGCGACAAACACATACATAAGCACGACGAGAAAATATCGGACGCGCACTCCGACTGCAGCGACGATTCCGGTCACGTGTCCAACGATACGGCCAACGACACCGACGCCGCCTTCGACAACACCACCAGCCCCGGAGCGGACGAGATGGACTGCAAGCTATTCGAGGTCCCTAAAAAGTTCGGGGTGGAGCTGCCCAAGAATGCCCGAAGCGTGTGTCCAGTGCGGCCGGCGCGGCGGCGGCCCAACGAGGTCGCTAGCGGTACCGCCGTACCGAAACTGGACGAGCAGGTACGCTGTTAACATATCTATTTATAAGAGTAAGTCTCGTACATAGTGTACTATATACATATAGCATAGTACGTACACTTGCTATACCCAATTATCGCGTCACACAACAATAGATAATTATTCCGCGCTTTCTACCGCGCGCTTTGTCACGTGGGGCCGACGCAAAAAATGCTAAGATACTTTTGTTTGTTCTCTGGTAATCACATGAAAGTAGCAAGTGATTGACAGGCAAGCAGTTTCGATGTATGGACACGAACTCCACGCGAGATACGTCTAACGCCCGAACCCAACATTCGATCTCAATCCACAGATTGGAATCAATCTTAGATCGATACCAATCCTCAGATCGATCTCCAATCTCCGTCTCAATAAAAAAAGACGAGACCCGCAATCTTTTTTGTGCTCGGATAGCCCGTGATCTTTTTCCTCCCTGACGTTCGGTTACGCGCAAATCTGCATGTTTTATGTTCATATTTTAATGAAAATATGTAGTACATCAGAAGTAAAATAAAATATTAAAATTTTAAACAAAAGTTAAAAACTATTTTAAAAATATAAAAATGTACAAACTTCACAAATTTACGTATTTTTCGCTTGTTTCACTATATATTTTTTCATCTGTTCAACACATGGGTGGAACGGAACGTTATTTGATAGATGACACTTGATGAAAGATCATTCAATTTCTTTTTCAAACGCCAACTGACACCAACTGTTAAAACGAAAAATTAAACTTTGTGCTAACTGCCACAAAATCTGATATTAGTTACTGATCTTTCCTATCTACAAAAGCGATGAATTTTAAACATTGCATTTGTATTATATTCGTAATAGAGCGTTATAGAGTTCAAGAATATTATTGTTAAAACTTGTTACGAAGTATATAAACAATTTTCCTAATGGTAATTTAGGTAACAAAAACACACAAAGTTATGAATAGCAAATGCAATTTAAGAGGAAAAGATTTGAATAAAAATAATTATTAAATAGATTCACATAATATTCAGATCGTAACCTAACCAAGAAATACAATAATATACATATAATAAAACAGTAAAATTGGAGTGTCTGTACATTTAATATTTTTATAAAATTAACAATGTGGGGGTGCTAACGACCAGTAAAAGAACACATATCGACAAGAAAAATATTATCTGTTTGTCTTTTTGTACGCGCTCCGGAACTACTAAACGGATTCGAATAAATATTATTTTATTTAATAGCTATTAAGTAGCATAGTACTTTTTATCCCGGCAAAATGTACGGTTCCCGTGATATACAAATTTTCGCGCAACGAAGTTGCGAGCATCAACTAGTTTTAAATAAAATATTATGATGCGTACTTGTACATCCGAAATATTTTATCCAGAAAAAAACAAATTGTATCTATGGTGGTCTAATTTATAGAGGGTAACCCCTAACAGAAGTTAGAATATCTTTCTAAATAGTATCTGATGTCGCATTAACAAACATTAGCCTCCTTGGTGGTGCGTTTCTGAGAAACGATAGCGAAATTCGATATGACCATAAGTTGCCTGCTACTCTTGCTACTCGCTAGACTTTGCTTTATTGATAAGGACGCGTCCCAATGGCGCTTAATTCTTCGGGCTAAGTTCAAGTTCCAACTATTAATAACTGAGATTGGAAATCCTACGGGCTACGACACACTCTACTCTTACTCTACTATTTTTTTTAATATTTAGAGGGCAAGCGAGCAGACGGGTAACCTGCTGGAAAGACACTCGTAACATTCGAAGAGTCGCAAGTGCGTTGCCGGCCTTTATGAGGGAATAGGGAATGGGAATAGCAATAAGGGGATTAGGAAAGTTGGGTCACTAGTAAACTTACTCACTAAACGAACACAGCACAATGCCGCTGCGCGCCAGCTTTCTGTGAGGCCGTGGTATCACTCCAGTCGAACCGGCCCATTCGTGCCAAAGCATGGCTCTTCTACGGCAATGAGCATCCGTAATATGTACTTGAGATCGGAAAATGTATCATTGGTACACGCCTCCACCGGTTTCCGAACCTGCACCCTCTCGAGTGCGAACCAAAGGTCTTACCCACTAGGCCACGGACGCTCTAAACTATTTTATTCTTAATACTTTACTCTAAATACCCTAACCGTAATTAGATCTGCTATGAGAGATGCTGCAACAAACGGAAACGCAGTACACACTAAAAACAAAATTAAACATTACTTTGCTACTTTTAAGGCTACTTTGTATGATTACTTATAAGGTTAGGTTAGTAAGTATATGACTACTTTGGCATAAAAACCTTCGAATAAAAAAAATTAAGATTAAAAAAAAGGCTTACTGCTTGCTGTCTTTAAGCTTTGTAATATTCAAAAGAATTGCAAAGATGAATGATTGATACAGTTCGATTATACAACACATTCTTACGGTTAGTTTGACATTAAACCGAGAATCTAAGTAACTGACTTTGTTTGAAAATTTCAAAAGAATCGCTAAGATTTCTCCATGCTAGAAACTAAAGGAAATGTGTATAATTGGTTTGAAATGATTTCTATAATTGATCTTTTTACTTCCTATTTCCAATAATTGCAAGGTTTTTGCATAACTCATAGCAATTAATATAGTTTTATTGAGCAATATCCTTAATTGATTAAATGTTTAGATTAACAACGGATAATATTGACTGCAGGAAATACAATCTTCTTATTTTCTGCCAAAGACTCATGTGTATTGCTTACGTTTGCATAACAATTTTATTATGCCAGTTAAAGTCAGGTGCTCGTCAGTATATTTTTTTCATATTGATCAGAAAAATATAGTCTAAAAATATGAATGTGTATCGGTGTTATGTGTGGTGTTCCGGTCCTTTCGAAAGTGTACACTGAATTCAGATCCGAAATTCAGAAAGACCGTTCCACATTAAAGTTGCTGACCTAATATTCAGCACATAACAAAATAATTTTTTATAACAGCCATTATTGAACCCATTCTGCATATCGTTTTTACATAATAATTTTTATATAAGTAACTGCAGACTAAATAACGCCCACCAAACCATTTCTAATAGTGCTTCTTTCATAATATAGCCTTTTATCGCTGTTTGGCAGAACTATACTTACGTTAAGCGAAAATGATTTACACATCAACTAATGTAAACAAATGAATAATACTTTTATGGGTTTTATCTCGCTATAAATGGCGCTTTAATGGGGCTCCACATAATAGGCGATGTATTTTGTTCGTTATTCGGCACGATATAAGCGTACACATATTCGGCCGTAGAACTTTTTTAATTCGCCGATTAAAAGGCGAATAGAGGCGAATTTTGCGGAAAGAGGCGAGTAAGCCCTCTACACGATCGCTCCCTCGTGTCGCCGTCTTTATTCGCCTCTGTGGTCTGGTGGTACAGAACTCTGCTCTTGACTCGGGGGACGTGGGTTCGATTTCCGCGTTGGAAACATGTTATTTCCAATTTTGGTTCGGACAATGCATCCTGATCACCGGATTGTCTGACAAGTAAGATGAGCCATGCGACGGACGGGGATTTAAAAAGTCGGTCTCTCTCTAGATCTCTATGAGAGTAAAGGAAGAGAGAGTGTTCTTGTGTCCTATGCACACCCTTGGGCACTATAAAATTACTCCTGCGTATCAGGCCTAGTTTCAATGAAACCGGCCCCCGTCACCGAAACGGGTTTGGGAGTTATCATTATTATTTATTCGCCGATGTTGAAGAGCAGCCGTAACCTTTTCGTCCACAATGTGCGCTGTGTCTTATTCGATCTGTATCGGTGCAGTTCGATTATACAACACATTCCTGCGGTTTGACATGACACTTATATAACTGACGGCTCAATTTTTTTAGAAAGCTAGACGTAATAAATCATCTGTGAACACCATATACCACATGATTATGTTATTATTGATGCCTGCGTCGGTATTATTAATTATACTGATGTAACATTAACGTGTTATGATGTCTTAACTGTTTTTAATGGTCATTTATTGCAGTTTGTTTACGTTTTACCTAACAATCATTATGGAAGAGACTCTTGAGGCGCGTGCTTTTCATAGAGCTTACAATGACAGTTACCTAGTAGTAAGTAGTAGACAACCTTTAGTTCTTTGTTGTCTTATCGATCCTATTGACTCCAAGTAACGACCGACAGTTCTTGGCCGGCTTACACCTTTCATTCCATCTAGATCTAATTAACTAGGTCGAATTCCAGCCAGCCCAGGACTGCACTGGATTCCAGTACAATCCAGTGCCTAACATTATTCCAATAATCCAGAACTGAATTAGTAAACCGGCCACAAAGGAAGAGTGTACTTCAAACAAATCCCATGCAGCATTTCATAAACGACTGCAACTAAAATCGAAGTGAAAATCTATTATTATTTATATCTCCATTAAAATGTGTCTTTAGAGAGCTCCTTATTATGCAGAGTCTCGTCGACGATCGATTTCTTGCATTAAAGATGCGCATTCACTCACGTACAATCACCCCAGGGTGTTCTAACCTAAAACCCTCAGCAACCTTGTTCTTGTATAGTCATTGACTCAGAATGTACTCTTTATGACTCTAGAAGATAAAAGCCCGTTTTCGCCAACCAAATCCTGAATGATGATGCTAAATTAGGTGTGTTTGTAAATTAGGTTAGGGACCTTGTATCTCTTGAGACAAAACGTTTTCGACTACATCTGAGGCCCTCAGAACTTATGTTGCATACAAGTTTTGCTGAAATTTTTGATGAGATGAATTAGAGATGAGTAACTAGCGACCAAAATAAAAAAAAAGGTATAATATATAAATAATGCTAAACTAATTAAGGTTCGCTTTCCCATTCTATCTTGTGACGTTTTCAATATTTGAGAAAAGGAATGCGAATCTTGATTAGTTAAATAGTGTTTAAATATTTTTATAAATAAGGGGGCAAGTTTTAGGATGTGTTAAGTGTTAACAGGTGTTAGTGTCAAAGCGTATGGACATTACTTAAAGAAAAAAAAAGTTAAGCTACGGACAACTGCTTAATTCAAATGAAAGTGTTAGTTTTCTCCGATATTTTAGATTACTCACAAGTCTCTACGTGAGGGATTTTTGGCACATGTGATCTCTGTGTTGCGCAACTAAAGAAGACACTTTCATTGTGACTTAGAATTCAGCACCTACCCTCGAAACTGTGAAGACTTTCTGCTACTTTCTATCGCTTTTGGTTTAAGATTTAGATTGTTATCGTTGAACTTCTATCAAGCCTTATATTTATCCTAAGTGTTATGTTTATTATAACAAGTATAGATTAGCTCACGATAACTAGGTCAAGTTAATTTAAACCTAAGAATATTAAACTACTAGAATTATTTTAATGAATAACTATGGTCTGATTACGTCTGTAATCCATGGTGATTGGTAGCTTCGTTAGAGCGTAAACCACTAACAAACAAACATGCACACTACCGCATTTTTAATATTACTATTCGATTCATTGGAAAAAGTAAAACCGCTTTAATGAAGTTAATATGATATTATACAATCAATTCTTTTTGATCAAACGTGATCCATTCTAGTGACTATCAGTTTTCTCCCGTTTCAATGATTTTGTCGCGGTTCCCATGGTTTTGCGTCGGTTTTCTAAGTCACGTAAACAATTTAGCTGCGGAGTGGATTACGGCTCTCGACTGCCGTGCATGCGCCACACGTATGGCTTTCGCTGCGCACGCGCATACCTTGATCCTTTGAAATTTTAAATAACGGGCTCAAAGCCGCTAGGGAGGCTCGTGCTGTGTTTGTCAACGGATTTTTATATGCCGATTAACGCTATTCTATTTACTCTTACTACCTACTTGCACTTTAGAAGCTATTTTTTCTTTACCTAGATACGCGAGGTTAGTTTAGCAAGCTATTTTCAAATTTCTGGCTTCTGGCATTGTGTAGCGTAACTAGCTTTTTCTCTAAGTTAGTAAATTAGTCTACAAGCCAGGGTTTAGCTAGTAAAGATGTGCAAAAGAGAGAGAAAAGAGAAAACTATCTTAGTATCCTAGCTAGAAAAACTACCCTCGTGTATTCCGAGCTGTAAATGTACAATCTAAGTCTTTTGATCGGGTTATGTCAAACCCAGCCATTACATGGAATTGACATATTCCATTATATCAAATGACGTGGGTCCGTCAACTGGCTCTCTTTCAATTTTCCCCATTATACATGTATTTTGTCTTCTCTAGAAGATTAAACTTAGTTTAAAATTATGTTATGTCTTTTTAAATTTAAGCTAAAGCTCAAAATATGTTAAATCTAGCGTAAACAGTTTTTAACTTTATATGCTACTATCAAGATTTTCAACATTTTAAATTGAATAAGTGTTTTCCTGAATTTATTACATCGTATTTCGTACTTTACATTACTCCGTTTGTTGTAGATGAGACTGCTGATTTTCTAACATGTGTAGTGTGTATGTACGAAATCGTTTATCATTATAAATTCATACAAACCGGGGTAATTTGCTCTCGAATAATTGAAATTGCCATTTTACTTTCTATTGTAGTATGTACAAATTTCGCCGTACACATTCAGGTTAATAAGTTGTCGTTCGACTTGCTCAACTTCTGGGCTGAGTATGTTAGTAAACAATGTCACTTTCCTTTCAGTTTGTTTGAAAGCAAGGAGAGTATTCATTAGACATAACATTGTTTAAGTTGTTTCCAGCATTGGTTTTCATATTATTGGAAAAAGGTTAAATAAAATTGTTTTTAGGTCAGTCTAAGGCATTCTGGGGTTCATTCCATTTACATTTTTAACTCCCTACCGAAAAAACGGTTGTAAGCAAGTTTCATAAAAAATAATCATAAATTAAAATTTTTTGCATTTTCCACTTACAGATAGTTTCTTTATTTGACAGATACTACTTTATTTGACAGATTTTGTATGGAGAATCTGTCAAAAGTTGTGGATAGCCTAACAGAAACTTTAACAGCAAGCGGTGAAACAGGCCCTCAAAGTATTAATTATGAGCTGTTTTAAAAATTCTTAATATTAATATTTAATCCTTTATAACTCACAGGGTCTCCCAAACCATGGCGGATATTTTGGTAACAGAAATTTTATTTCATTTTGAATGTCAAACAAATGAATACCGGGTCAAAAGTTACAACATGCTTACAGCGCGCATGTCACAAACAATTATATTGTGTGACAATGAACTTTGACGAATAAAAACATACTATACGTGTACATCAGGGTTTACCCTTGATTTTTAAACAATGACTAATAAAATTACATGGGCCTGTTTCACCGCTTACTGATAACTGATAAGTGTCGGATAGTCTATCCACAACTTTTTTGACAGATGCAGTGTGGATAATTCTTCAAGAAAATTGTGGATAGCCTATCAGGAACTTTATTAGTAAGAGTTGAAACTTCATTTGTCACGAATTTCAGGTTTTGTATATTTTACGTCCTCATATTTTAAAACTTATAAAACTTACTAGTTTAACAATGTAGTTAACCACTGACCTGCTACCACTCCACCATTTGTATTATTTTCATAATTTGAGTCCCTAATAATTTGTATGAAAAAAAAATTAGTAGATACCTACGTATCACAAGGTACATTTCCACAAACCTTCATAGTTATGATGATAGTAGGATTTTCGTGTTTGTGTTGTTCGTGTTTTCGTTGTGTGTTGGCTTAGCTCATAAACATACAAGTAACACATAACGAGTACAAGTTACCGTTTCACTTTTTAATATCGTATATAGATTTGCATAACGTTTTATATGCTTCAATTGAAATACATGGCTGTACAGTCATAGCTGACTTTCCATTTTTGATTGGCTTTCCCATTTCCCAGAGCTTATTAGTTATAGTGGGAAACTCAGTTAGGAGTATACTCTACTTTATACTTGACATTTATCGGTTTATTCTCAATATTGATTACTAGCATTCATCCCCGATGTTGACGTGTGGAAATAATTTATCCCACGGCAGCGTTTAATCGGAATAAAAAGTATTGGTACTCATAATTTATTTTTTCTTAAACAACTGATTGATTTTTCTTGACATTTCTTAGTCACTTTTATCAAATGTCTCACGCTGTGCACCTAAATATCCTGAAAACCCAAATTTCTAAATAACATCGATTATCCGGATTTTCAATTATCCGAATAACTATTACAACAATTAGTCTGGTTAGTCGAGTTTCTACTGTACTCTACTTCTACATACTACTAACTACTGTACTATCTGTGTTCTGTTTCTATATACATATAATAAAAAAGTAAAATTGGTGTGTTTGTACATTTAGTATTTTTCACAAAGTCATTAATGTTGGGGAGCTAAGGAACAGTAATAGAACACAAATCCACAGAAAAAATCTTGTCTGTTTATCTGTTTGTACGCGCTAATCTGCGGAACTACTGGACGGATTTAAATATTTTTTTTTGTTTAATATCTATTAAATCTGGGCAACATATAGGATACTTTTTATCCCGGGAAAATGTTCGGTTCCCGCGTGACACAGATTTTCGCGCAACGAAGTTGCGGGCACCAACTAGTACCTAACATTAAAGTCCGTCCAGCAGTTTCGGAGTAGAATATTCAAATAATAGGTATTATTATATTATTTGTGCAATGGCAAGCCTGTATTTATAAATACAGTAGCGGACCCGACAGACATTGTCCTGCCGGTGTAGATTCGTAAATCTAAACCCAAGTTCGCTCGAACATGACGTCAAAAGATTTTATCAAAATCGGTCCAGCCTTTTAGGAAGTCAGTGTAGAGAGAAGATAAGCACACGCACATTAGAATTTTACATTGCATTAAGGTATTTGTAGGCCATAGACTAGGCGACAGCGTCCTAGGCGGCGGCATCCTAGCCTCCTAGGAAGGCAGTGAATTTGATAGGCACATGCATGAGGCGGCAGAAATGAAGTGGTCTACACTCAAAATATATAAATCCTTCACAATGCAGGTCTTTTATGTAATAGCGAATTCGATGAAGATAAATAAACTTGTCACAAGAACGATTTGTACCGAATAACCGGTCTTAGCGAGTTAATATTCATATAAACAAACCGGAAAGAGAACGGTAAAATAGATTTGTAGGTTTGTCCGTTTTCAGATAAATGCATGCGGGCTTCGTTGACGAATTGTTGAGTAATTTGAGAGCAAACTAGGGTTTCCAATTGTAGATCATAGCTGATTTTCTCGAGCTTAAACTAGATGGCAAACTGTTTCTATTTTATTTCTATGGATTTTTTTACCGCCTTTTAGTTTAAGTTTTAATGTTTAAACTATATTTTTTTATTTTAACTTTTTTCCTAAGAAATTATGAAAAAAATATAAATTTTTGACGATCCTATATGTGTCAGGGTAGCTCTACGTCTTAATTTTGATATGCAGTTTATTTTGTAATTAGTAAGTCGCCGCGCGAAAGCGTGAACTCGTTATGATTCTGTGCATATTTTAAATATTTGGTACAAGCCCACAGATAATATCTACAACTTAAATTATTATGAGAGTAATAAATATTTTTGGCTTTTACCTTAAATTTGCTTGTAGATCAGATAAACTGGTTTATCTGGAAAATAAATACACACTAGTTTTATAATTATGTGCCTTCGTGCTGACTTCTATAATATTAAGGGCCTGTTGCACTACACCTGAGCCTGATATGTTTCGGACAGGCTATCCGCAATTTATTTGACATATTCTCCATAGTTTTTTCATATTCAGTTCATCTGTCAGATAAGCTTTGGATAGCCTATGCGGCACTTATTATGAAAATATGAAATAGGCCCTAAGAAGGCTGGTTCTTAGTCCAGCAGTTAAAAAGTCACGAGAAATTATAAATAGCCATTTCTCGTTATTGACAGCCCCAGCTCGCTGCAATCGTGAGTCTACAGGTGTCTGACCCACAATGCGTCCGGTTTCTCGTCAGTCACGTCGGCTGAAACTAACGTGACACCTCAATGAAGCTGCAGCTGCACCATTAGTTACTAGCGTGACAGATTTACTTAGCCGTCTAGTATTTCTTGATAGGTGTAAAGTACGGGTAGTATCGCTTTCAGTGCTAAATTGTCGCCCGCTTTACGTGTCTTTGATACTTCTCTAATCTCCTAAATATGATACAATCATTTATTTATTTAAAATTTTCTACATCAATATTTGACTTAACATTATACTTATATCACAAAGTCAGCAATAGCATCTTCTTCTCTCTTTTTATACAGAGGTGAGATGTTTATGTATAGCAATAGTCTACATTTTATGTTTACAACTTTTCGTGGCCCAAAGATCTTCTGCATAAAGTACTCTATATACACACCTAAGCCCTGGAAACACATTATATTTGGAAAGAAGCATGTCGGTAAGCCAAATCAGTTGCTGATGACAAGACGCATGACGCCGACATGGTTTTCTGACATGCAATAAAAGAAAAGCCACCTTTTAAGTCCGTAAACAGAATGTTGACGACAAATCCTGGTATCGCTGACATTTATACTTAGATACGTTACAACTACTCACGTGTTTCGTCCTAAGGAATAGATAAACATTTATAATTTTATACATACTTTGATGTTTCATTAACGCTCACGTGTTCCGTCCCAAGAAATAGCTTCGAATAATACCGTGGCCGAAGGTTGTTCGCACGGTCCGGCATTGTCGAGGATGTTACACCGTTTACATAACAATCTCGGAGCTATCTCAAACACTGATCGTTTGTGTGGCGTCCGATAGCGTGTTATAATGATTTGGCGGTACAAGGTGTTGTAGCGTGTTGCTAATATCAAAGATAGACGTTGAAAAAATGTATTTCTGTGCACCTTTCAGACGATAACTTAGAATTAAATAATCAAGTGGATACTTCAATCATTAAAAAAATCGTTTATGCTCTAGCGTCGGGTATCTCTATTTGAGCAGTTACTAAAGTGATAAAAGATCACTCAGATTTTATAGCTAGACTTACTCTAAATCGAAGATCTAAAACTTTGCTCTCTTTAACTTCTGCTCTACAGAATGATAACAGAAAACTTTTTTGATTTTTTTTTAATTAGTATCTATCGCTGCTTCTGCATAATCTTTGGAAATTACCATGTACAATGTTAAACCATAAAGAATAAGACTATTAAGTAGCTGCATCATTTGTACGGTCGTCCGTTACGTCGCGAATGCAAGTAGAGCGGACAGATACAGATCTGTAACGGATGTTTGTATCGATACATTGTCTATTGTGTTATGAGTACCTGGTACATTGGTTTGTACGCATTAAGGTAATGAGAAATCATGTATGTCATATATCAAAGTATGCGTGTTCCCACGCGGGACGCGGCTTCATCCAATGCTAGGTAATTTCTAGGTATTTTCTACGCCCTTTGTTTGGGTAACTGTATGTACTGTTAGTATTCTAAACAATTTAACCACAAACTAAACCACACTACGAGAGTCGCAACATTTGCAGTTTTTAAATATTTTATGAATTATGATGCTTTGTGACTCGCCTTGTGACTTGGATATCACCATAAGTGTTAGGTAACATCCGGGGTATTTCTCTAGGGCCAAAAGGGCTATTATCCCTAGGGCCAAAAGCCGGCCGCTTCTAGGGCGATGGGGCCCTAGGATAAAGGAGCGGAAAGCAGGAACCCGGCGCGCTATCTTTTAATACGCCCTTGATACTTAAAATAATTAAAAAATACAAATAATGACAAATCAATTGTGTCCGAACACTTTTATGTTCCATTACCATGATTAACAATATGGACAAAACTGCGGTACTGACTGACCCGTTCGCGTTGTATAAACGTCGCATCACGCCAAGATGTCAACGACATTTATCTCCAGTCGAAGACCCAGTTGTGTCTAGACCACGCGGTAATCCACCTGATAATGTACAATGTAGTGAATGAGTTTATTACGATTAAGCCTTTCTCGAGCAATTGCGATCATGACCCCAATAGCGCAGCGGGTGCGCACTCGACGGATATACTCTCACTGGTTCTTTCACTTTATTTTTTAAGAATTGTAATTAATGCTTTGTTATTTCGATCTCATTATTAGTTCTAACTTTACTAGTTTTTTAATGGCTAATCAAATCGTTGGCTGACCACCCGATAAATAAATATTTCAAGTTAATAACGATTTTCTCGTAACAAAGATTTAGGCGTGCTCAATTTGAAAATCAATTTATATTTTTAACACTGTAGCTTTAGTGATGATTATGTTTGAAATTGTATTACCAATTTTTAAGTATGGCGAAGTTTCTGTTTTATTTCTGTTCCAATTGTACTCGACTACACCCAGTATAAATCCATTGAATGAAGTCAATTTAAATAATCTCCGCTGATGTAAATGTTTCAACTCCAATTATGCGTGTAATTAACGAGGACAGAAGGTGTCAAGTGTAATTGTCTGTAAAGCGATGATGCACGGTCACCAGTTACATTTGGGTCAGCTCCGAGCGCTCGACCGGTCAGGTATTACGCTATTAATGCACGGTTTCTACGGCCTTTCGACAATAATCTTATCAATAGCTTTAAATTAGGCTAGTAAATAACTTAAAAAGCTATATAATAACTTGCAAAAAAGTCAGAAAGCATAAGGTCGTTTGGACACGGTGAAGCTGATCGCAAAAATGTGGTAGAGCACGATGGGAATTGTGAAATTAAAGTCTAGGATGTGTGATACAAGAGACCTGACAGCTACTTTTTGGTGTTTAAGTTTTTGTGTAGATATAGCATAAAGTGGAGATACCCGACAACGACTATATATACTCAATTGTGATACGAAAAGTTTAGTTACTTAGCTCTTAATTTTAACTTAAGTATAAAATTATATCTTTTCGAATGCTGTATTTAAATGGCAAGTCATAACCTAAATGAATATATAATTTTTAACAAAAAATGGAAAACCGACTAAGAAAAAAACTATAAAATAGGAAAAAAGGTTTGAAATATTAATATTTTTTCCTAAAATGGGGTTTTTTCAATTTTGGCTTACAAAAAAGCTATTTCTGGACACAATCTTTATAATTTTGAAGTCGATACCATGCTTATTAATATATGAGCTAATCTGAAATCTTTGGGAAAATTCTGGGCAATGCTATCTTTTTGGTAGCATTGCCCAGCTCAGTATTTTCACAAAGCCGAAACCCAAAACTTGTATCTATAAGGAATCCGAAGTTCTCTCAGCACCTTCGGACCATCATAAACCTTGGTACCAAATCTTACTTTTTTGTAGTATTTACTTGAAATGCCTCTAAGAAAACCAAATTCACTATATGTTTCCATACAAATTTCGAGGAGTTCCCTCGATTACTAATGGTTCCCATCATCAATCATGAAAACATGGGATCTATTCGAAACAATACTCTATACAACAAAAAAAATTGAAAATCGTTTCAGAAACGGTGGAGTATGGTTGAACAATGAACATACATAAAAAAAACATCCAACAGCCGAACATAAATAACCTCCTTGTTTTTGGATTAAAAATATTATATTTTTAACTCCTCGGTTAAAAATATAATATGTACTGAGATGGATTATTATGCAAATAATATAGAGTCTTTAACATACAGATTTAGGATGAACAAACGATTTGTATTCACAAATTATTATCTAAAAGACACAAAGCAATTTGTGAGAACGTAACTTCTTTTGAGGATGAGTTGAGAATCGTGAGGTAGAGCTAAGATTTTGAATGTTGATTAGACATTGCGATAAAAGTGTTCGTAATCTAAGTTGCGTAAGCAAGAATTAACGAAAGCTTGTAAGGCTAGAATTATAATATGACACTTCCAATTCTATATGTAGTCGAACAAAACGAAAACATAAACCGATTCGCGCTAGCCTGATTAAAACCTATTTGAGCTACCCTTGTTATATGAGTCATTCTGTGTTTAAAATATAGCGAGAAAGCATTATTTTTAAACCGCGTGTCTATACACGTTATAACGCAGATTGGCGGAAAAGAGCCTTCTTCAGATGAATCTATCAGTTATATTGGCCCCTTTGGGATCTCTTCTTCATTTTAACCCAGAGCTTGCCCGCAATTCCATTTTAAAAATGGTCTACCGGAAATTGCTTCTAATTCTACTTTCTATCTTCCAGATTATGTTCCGCGGTGGTGTGGTGGGCGAGCTGGACGCGCGGCGCGACGCTGCGCTCGCTCGCGTGCTCGTGCGTCTCCAGGCGCGCGCTCGAGGACTACTGGCGCGACGCAAGGCGCAGCGGCTACGCACTCAACACACTGCCGCTAGGTAAAGAGGATTCTGCTTACTACAAAAGTACAAACTTACTTAGAATTTAGTCTTCAAAGCACCGTTGTGGCTTTGTGCTCTCACAATATGAAGGAGAAAGAATGATGTGTAAACACAGGAAAAGGTACTTAAGTACCAATGTAATGGTTCGTCCCAGTGTTTTAAAATATTGCACATATTCAACTGGCATGAATTAAAACTTACCTTGTAATTTTCCCTGTATGTTAAGTTACTAATAGGCCAAGGGAGGCTGAGGATTATAATGACCAAATTTAAAAGAAACTCATCTGCAAAAAATAGTATCAATTTGTTTATAATAATTACTAGAGGTCGCCCTGTGATCTAAATTCGAACATAATCATTTAAATCCGTCGTGTAGAGGAACTATAAAAAATATAATGTATTCTCCATTCAATCACAGGCTTCAAGTTGTCATATAGTTCTCGTTACCAGGCCATTAAATTTTATTAAAAAACACCCACATCAACCATAAACAATAGAGTATCTCGTGTATGATTATCGTGTCATGTTAAATATTGTGGTGTGTGTATGTGTTGTAGTGATCGTAGCGTTTTAGTTATTAAAAATATGGAAGATAAAGCATAATATTTTAAAATAATAAAAGTATTCTACGCTCCTCCTCCATATCAACTATAAGCGGGAAAAAATTCATGCTTTCACGTCTATGCGTCTTTCGTCAAAAGGGGTACAAAGTTTTCCGTTCGCATATTAATATATAGATAAGTCCTCAAGTGTTAGAGAAATGAGCAGCAGAAATCCCTTATCTTGATTTGCAGTCAGTTAATAAGATAATCTGATGCGTAAACCAACGTTCTCCCTGCTTGGCGAATTAATCATAAGACCACTATCTACTGACGATCAGTGAGTACGTGCAAATGAACGAATAGCTTTAAGAAACGTGCAATTTAAGCGTGTTATCTACGAAATATTTAATAACATCTGGTGGTATGCTATCTGGTGCTAGGTAAAGTTTCTTGTCACCAGATAATATAACATACAAGTTTTGCAATCTAATTCCTATAATTGGATATCAATTTGGAGAAAGTTTTATATAGAGAGTTGTAGAGCTAAATTCTACGAACTACATACATATATATATGCAAGTTTCCAATTTCAATTTTAGCACATAGTGGTGAGAACAAATAATGAAACGAATTTGTGACACTCAATATGAAAATGCCCCTTATAATATAATGTAAATATTATAAGGGGCATTTTCATATTGGTGTCATAAATTCGTGTCATTATTTATTTGCGGTGCCTGATATATAATAAAAATTGTAATGAAGTATCTATTAAATCTTCTAGATTTCAAGTACTCGTTTTATCCAGGACTCTGGAATACTATTTAGTTCATATACAGGATATAACAAAAGTAAGTCATGAGCGCGGAAAGCGAATAATTTTTTTATGTTTTGAATGGGCAAACTTAAGTTGCGTGCCCACTGACCGTACAAATAGTTTTTTTTTTTAATTATAAGGGAGACGTACAAAACCCTAAAGTTTTATTACTTATTTTCTTGTCTCTTACAAGGGAGTGGTAATTTTCTAATGCTCTTCAACTACTAACGTATTAAATTAACTTAACAGATGTATCCAGCGCAACGTGCGCGCGTTCCTCACGGTGCGTGACTGGCCGTGGTGGCGGCTCCTCGTGCGCGTCACGCCGCTGCTCGCCGTCCACCGCACCGAGCACCGTCTCAAGCAGGCGCAGGTATGTCACAGAAAACTCTAGAATCTAGATAAAAACTCTAGCTGCTTATAGCGTGGCTCAGAACTCGGAGGCCGTGATTTCGATTGTCACGTTAGAAACATATTTGGTTAGGGCAATACAGGCAGGGCTGATTACATGATTAGTATAACGATCGATGTGTGGGATGGGCATGTAAAAAATTAAAAGTTGGTCTTAAACCTGATCTCGTGTCTCTTGTGTCAGTCGTCCATCACACTAGGTCGTGAGAGCAAAGAAAGACAATATTCGCTTAAGGCAGAGAAGAGCCTCAATGGGTGAGCTTTAGCTGATACTGTGACGGGTACGGCCGTACCGTAACGCATTTGCCATATGCATATTCCTACCTAGTGTTCTCCTTCAATGAAAATACTATGCACCCCATACCCATCGTGTGCGAGAAGCTTTATGGGTTTTGACACAATTTTGAGGTAGAGCTTGGTTAGTTTAGTGAGCGGTGAAAAAAGGCCCTTAGGTACCATAATTTTATAGATGATCGTAAAACATTAATACGGAAGCCTTAAGAGAGATGAAATTAATATTGTAATAAATTAGTGTTATGAAATACTACTGCTATAAACTATGGAGTTGTTAATCTGATCATGCGGGAACCGTTTTGCAATTAAACATAAAATGGAACGTGAACTCTATGATAACATTAGAAAGCGGCCGATCAAAAACAAAACGACAACTTTAAGTTCTGATAACGTAATAAAATGTGTTGTAAGTGTGGACCTGTTTCACAACCCTTTTGGGAGCGTAATCGCTTATTAGGAAATCAGAAAAACTGTGGATCTTTATTGTTTTTCTTTTTAAGTGGGTTATATTTTGTGATATACTAATTCAAATATGGATTAATGACCAATCAAGATTTTTTTTGCATTCTTCGTTAAAGGATGGAGAATACATAAGCGATCAGATAATATACTTTTGGGCTTGAAAAAAGCTTCATTTTCCTATTAAATATTCGTGTTTTCACATAATTTAAAAATTTCTATCTTATTTATGATAATATTTATGTTGAAACCACATGCCAGACTTGTTTAATTAAATGAACTGTGTAAACGGCGCAAGTTAGCGCGGGGGTCAACGACCGGATAAAAGATGAACTCTTAATCACAAATTGCAGTAGGAAGGGAACGAGACGCATTGTGTATTGTCTCACTGATAAAAAGAAAAGGAAGTCACTTTCAAGTTATGTTGGCTGATTTAGGGCCTGTTGCACCACTTCCTGATAAGTGCCGTTTAGGCTATCCACAACTTATTACATACATATGAAGATTGAAGAATCGTAGAGTCTGACAGCGTTATGTTCTTCATAATCAGGCAATGACGGATGTCATTCCCAATCTAAATCTATTATTGGTAATCATAGATGAAGAAGATCTTTACCACGTTCATGTTGGCGTTCATCATCTCAGTAATATCATCATCTCGGAATAGTCATATCTCTATTCCGAGATGATGAATAAACCCACCAGTTCATCCGTCAATGTATGCCATAAATTTCCCATATTTTTTATATTTAAATTAATATTTAAATTAATATATAATTATTGAAATATTTTAAAATTACAATTATTATTTATTATTAATTATATATAAAATTATTTTGTATGTAAACAAAACTTACTGTTACTTAACTAATGTAGGGAAAAAAGAATGGACTCCTTTTTCGCATTATACAAATCTTTAGTTTTTTTGGCACACTACGTAAAAGAAATAGAAGACTAAATTATCATAGTATCTTAAAAATGTTGGTTTATCAGTGATACCATAATATGTTTACATATCTAGTTAAACATAAAGATCGTGTGTCATATTGTTTGCCATCGTAGTTTATACTTTACTACCATCCGTTTTATTTAGTTTTAGTTAACAAAATGTAGAATGTGAGCGTAAAACTAAGGTTGTTAAAAATAAAATATATGTTGATGAGTACATATACATATAAAAATAGTGTGAAAGTGAAATGATATTGTGTTTAGCTAAAGAACGTCACAAGTTTAAAACAAAGTTTATATACTCCTTAGAAAGTCGGTTAAAAAGTTCGATAGGGTTATGGAGTGTCAGGTTGGTGGTTTGTGGTTTACCTTTTTAACTATGTAGATGACGCCCGCAACTCTGATGTGCCAAAATTTGCGCGCATATTTTTTGGAATAATATCCTTTCTCAAGACTCAAAGTCCATGTTCATAGCTAGTTTCAGCAAAATTATTTTAGTTGTCAGTCTGTATGTCACTGACGGACAAACAGACAGAGCATTTATTTTTAAAAATTTGGACAGTATACTTCAATGGAAAAAACGTAAATAGGTGACAGTCAAACTTTTCGTAAAGTTATCACTGTGCTTAAAAAAATTATTTTTTGTTACGTATATAAAAATAATTTGTCGTTTGTTCATTCAACAGTTCACGAAGTATGAACGTTTGAAATAGAAAGTTTCCAGTAGCACTGCGCAGTAAAAGACATATTAATTGATGCTAACTACACATATTTAATAGTTAGCTAAGCGTTGCCATAAACGTGCCAGTAAAATATGGTGTTTAGTTAGTTACATAATTTATATCCAGAAGTAGTGTATTTATTGTGTAGTTCGCGCTAGGCCGTTATTCCGGGAAAGCTGGACTTATACATAAACTTATAATACAAGTACATGTAATGCGATTCTATCATTGCCTCGTTATAAATATAATACACAAAATGCTTAACGATAGATTTGTTTAAATATTGTGTTTTTTTAATATACTATACTAATTTTCATCGCATATTGTATTGAGTTATGTACTGTAATTGAAACTTTATTTCCTAATTGGATGTAATATTTATACAATTTTGCGATGAAATTTTAAATTTGGAAAAACAAATCGGTATTGAAATTAGACAACTAAGAATTCATGTTCGAATTATTATAATTAATCGATCCCGTTTTGCATCACAAGAATTTAATGATTATGATGTCCAATAATGCAATAGAGTGAATGCACATTTTTGACGCAGTCGTGCGTGCACCGAAATTATACGCCGTGCGGCGCGTACGCCAATGCGTGTGCGATGCGTACGCATGTGCGTACAAAACTTCGTGCGTTACGCTCGTACGCTCACGTGCGGGCAACAAATATAGTCATTAGAAAACTGAATATTAGTGGTGTAACAATCTATTATTTCATAGTTTTTTTTATAATCTTTGCTTACATAGTCGAACACTAATATTTTTTAATTTGTTTTTTTCATGTAACAATAATAAAAGTTCTATTTACACGACACAAACAGGAATATCTACAATTAGACCTACAAAAAAATACAAGTGTTTATAAACAAGCAAGTGTTTTTACGCCGCCGCAGTCATGTCATGGTGCATGACACACATACACATTTTTTGTTGTAGTTTTATTTTTAACTTCAAAGAGCAGCTTAATTGGTCCCAATGGTAACTCGTTCTCGCATTGAGATGTCTCTCCCACAGTCTTGACTATTTTTAAACAAAACTATATTTTTATCTATAATGATGAGAAGATGTTCATTGCTCCTTTTATGGGCAAGTGATCAAAGTCGCCAATTAAGAGCAGTTGATGGATAGTTATCAACTTTATTGCATCGAGTTAGTTTTAATCTGAGAGCTGATAGCAAATTTCAACTAGATATTTGAGGCAACCTGCAACCTTGTCATATAACTCTTCTGTTATACCCCAAAACGGCACTGCAGACCAGGCTGATAAGAAGCCTACCTTACATTTTACCTAAAGTAAAAATAAAAAATAGGCAATATGTATTTTTGTATGTTGTAGTTAAATATTTAAAGAATAAAAAAAAACAAAAGTCAGATGATTTAGTGGGAGTTTTAACATTGCCAGCCGCGTGCAAAAATTGTTTGCGGAAATTGCTTGTAAACTATAAAAAACGTATTTTTGGTAACTTGAAATTTTAATACAGGATTTTTTTTCACTAAACAATTAGATTCTGATATATTTTTGAAAAAAATCTTTTTTTTTGTTTTTTTTTTAGCACCGCTTCTCAACAGCCAGGTCTGCAGTTCCGTGTTAAGGTGCAGTAGGTGAGAGGTTAGGTTAGGGATTACAAGGTTTCAGCTAGCCTCTAATCAGCTACTCAAAAATTACTACCAGCTCTCGGTTTATTTTTGAGCACCACAAATTGCATGTGAAAACGATTAGTTTGATTTGCTCAAATATTTAAAGTTTCTCTGTCTTGGTCAAGTAACATATTGCTCTCCTTGTGCAGGGTTTTACAAGATCCCAAATATAATATCAAGTTTCTGTTGAAACAATCTGAAATGTAAAAAAAATACTAATAAGTCGCACTCTTGAAGAATTCCTACAAACTTATGAAATACTACTTAATATTAATTAAAAAGAAAAACATAAACACATAAAGTAGTATATACATGGCAGTAATTCACAAAAACTTGTATGTTTATCACTTAGCTATGTCACATAGGCTATTTTTATACTGCATCGAATGCAAAAAGTGAACTCCATAAAAGAAACTCATATATCGCATTAACGAGACCAGGGTATAACTGTAGAAGATGTTCCCACACGTATTGTTTCTCTGAACGGAAAAAAAAACTATTGTGATCTATATGGACAGATGGGTTAGGACTAGAAACCTACTTGCCATTTTTGTTATACTAGATTTTTTTTTTGTTATCAGCGTCGGGCGTTATTGTGTCATGTAAATGGTTGTCACGATTCACGAACCGAAGGGGCGTGAATATGTTGAGGAATAATTCGCGAGAGCTGACAGAACAGAACAGCTGTTAAAGTCAAAAATATTTTTGGTGAGAGATGGCTCCGTTCGAGTTTCTTCAGTCTGCGCGCCAGTCCCTCTCTCCGGGTTTTTCACAGTCGTAGGCATTGTAGCTACTAGCTACGATGTTCGGAAACTTTTTTTTTATATTTTAAATAACAATGATTTTGATTTTATAGGGCTAGGTACGGGGTATCCTTTTAGCTCTACAATCTATATCGTTATATAAAATCCTTTGTCCTGAACTATATAAATAAATAAAAATAAAAATTTCTTTATTTCAAACAATTCCAGTCCAAACTTGTTAGTATCAGACATCTTAACCTATGTTAGTATAACACATTTGTGTAAGCATTTAATACATTTTTTTTATTAGTAATATTTAGCAAACAATAAATAACTACAATAATTATAATACTAATGCCAGCTACCTGTACCAGCTAGCTATAATTAACTATATGCATTTAGTAATAAAAATAAAAAAGCTATAATTAACTATATGTATATTACTAAATGCATAATAAACATGAAATTTTTGTGGAGTGTTCTTTATTTTTACGTAAATATTTAGTATGGCAATTTAGTTCCGAAAGTGACCGCTATGATATGAAAGTGCCATACTAAAAATGTACATAGTCGGTATTCGGTAACGAGTAGCGATAAGTACTATTGGTACTCATGGTAGAGCAACAGCTCTTATACAACGACTTCTCAAAAGTCCTGTACGCTATGTAACTTGGTAGATATCATTTATCGTACGTCTAGGAGCTGAGCTGGCATCATTGCCATAGACGTACAGACAGACAGGTCAAACAGACTATATTTTGTACCCCTTCCGACCTCGTAGTTTCTCCTCACCTCGCTTAAATTCAAAGCTCAGAAGGAAAAGTAATACTTTTTCCTAACTAAACATGATCACGAAAAATCATTTCATATAAACCTGTTTCATCGCTATATATTACGTTTTGGTATTTAATTATTTACTTGCGTATTTTATGATGTAATTTGTATGTAATTCTACTGTTACATACCAACAACTATATATGTATTGTGCAGTTACCGAATGTATTGTTAGCTAATGCAGTATGTAAATAGGTCAATCTGTAACTCAATTTTTTGATTGAACAATTTAGGTCTGCTATATAGCGGAACGACGCATCGAGTATTGTAGTGGTAGATACGAAATGTATATTCGAACATGGGTTTTAAAATTATTATTATTATATTGTACTCCTTTTCTCCTAAATGTTAGAGGCCTTTTTTTTTTGCGGAGGGGAAATGCATTACGCATCCCCGGCCACCCTCGGGGGAAGGCGGCAGGGGTATGTCGGACT
>JAOTAV010006751.1:0-29523 GCA_026546445.1 Cyclargus thomasi | reverse complement strand
GAAATACGTCAAAAAGTCGAGTAACGTTTCAGTTTCGTTTGCGTTTCACTTGAAATAACTTAGCGCGATTGCCCTGCTGGTGTGAAACGGCGTTGTGCTGTGTTACATTCAGCGACTGAGTTTTCCGGTGGCCCAACTTTCTTAAATCCTATTACCTATTCCCTCATAAATGCCGGCAACGCACTTGCGACTCTTCGGATATCAAGAGTATCCACGGGCGACGGCAGTTGCTTTACATCACGTAACCCGTCTGCTCGCTTGCCCTCTAAATAGCATAAAAATGACATTGACTTACTGATTATTTCCTAATACAATATGGCGTGTCGGATAAATTATAAGTTGCAACCTTTCTGGCAGACTCAATATTTTTTTTATTTGATCAGTCAAATTGTGTTTAGCCTATCCGACACTCATCAGAAATCGATACTTGTCGTTACTTTGTGCCATATGAGTAAAATTAAAAAAATAAAACAATGCAGTCGCTAATAATCTTGAGAAATGTCAGGACCAAGAAAACACAATATGACAGCAGAAAATTGTAATAATCGCCATATTTTTTTGCCCCGTCGACGGGATTCGAACCCGCGACCCCCAGCTTAAGTTACCAACGCGCTTACAAACTGAGCCACAGAGGTCGTCGTCAAACATTTTCATTAAACATATTTAAAAAAAATTGATACCTAGTTTTTGAAACAAAAAAAGTCTTATAAATGAAATAACCATCATTTTTTAAAAAGTATAAACAGAGTGAGCGCTTTTATGATCGCCGCTAAAAACTAATAACGCAGAAACTAGAAAAGAATTTGTTGAACTTTTTGTCGCGACGAGAAAATTACGAGAAAGATTAATGTTAGGTACGTCATCTACGAACGGTGCCTAGGTTTCTAGTAATTTAAAACTAGTTTCATCTGGAATTAGTTGTTAAATACCAGAAATACTTTAAGCGGAAACAGGAATTTTGTGACACGCCTGGCAAATGGGAAAAATACTTATACCGTGTAGCATTTTGCTGAAAATTTTATGGGCTGCCGTGAATTTGAAGGAACCGTTTAACTACTCTAAAATATACTTGAAGTAGATGACGCCCGCAACTCCGTTGCACCAAAATTCGTTTATTGTGCGGCGGACTGTAAATTTTTTCGGGTTAAAAAGTTTTTTATGCCCTTTCACGGGATTCAAAGTATCTGCATACCAAATTTTCATCAAAATCGGTTCAGTGCTTTAGGCACGAGAGGTTTTTATATTTTATCGTCACGACAGTTTAAAATGCCATCAACTGCAACAAAATATTAGGATCTTCTATTTTTGAAAAAAGTCACGTAGTTTTCAATTGAATTGGATGTCCCTATCCATATCCTTTAGTCTGTGTTCTAAAACAAAAAAAAAACTATTAGTATGCACATGGTAAGGGCAGCCCTCCCTAGCGCACCTAGGGGACCAGGGAATGAAAAAAATGGTTGCGTTTATTTAAAATTCAAATTCAAATATTCCAGTACAGGTATTTCGTGTAAAATACGCAGTCGGAGGGTGGATTGAAATAGGTTTTTTACTTTTTATTTCATACGTATACTATAGTATACGTATGAAATAAAAAGTAGGCTTTGCCTAATACAACATATTGTACTTGCTAAAGCTGTGTACATTGCATAATTTTCCCATCATTAAACATAGTTAAACATTCAGGGACGACCAGAAACTTGAAAACATTAATATAAAGAAAATATAATGCTTTATCTTAATTCTTATATTCTGCTTAATATTATTAAATTTAAAAGTTTATTTGGTTTCTAAAACAGACAATAATATAATGTCCACTTATTTTAAAACTAAAACATTATTAAACTTTAAACAATGTTCTGTAAAGGATCCCTCAAATGCCGTATCTAATTCCGAAGGCTTTCTAACATCGTAAAGTAAAAGTCATTGTGAAAATTCAAGGGGTGCGTCGTGTTTTGAGCCAGTAGCATTAGCGCTTCTGCCGGGAGAGGGCGCCACGCGCGACTTGTTGCTACACGACACATGTCGGACTTGCCATGAGTTTTATATACACAAACCTTCACAAACATGCCAAACTACTGATGCTTCTCACTTTCATACTCGTCGTGCTAATTACGGGCATAGCGTTACGGTCGAAAACCAAGGAGAAGCCCGTCAAATGGACCACAAATACGACAGAGCCGAGGAGAAAAGAATATCTTTACCGGCTCCTTACAAACACTACCCACTCGCTCATACAGATGGAAATAAAAGCGCGGAGACTCGAGGAAAATATGCGAAGGATTAAGGAGAGGACGTCAGATTTATTATGGAAGAATAAAGATAAGGCTCTCTGGCATATCTTGTTCAAAAATATAAGCCGGCATATAACCATACGACACGAGTTCCATAGACATTCCGGCTTGAATAGGATATTGCAAGATAGTGATAGTGATCCTAGGAGCTACGAGAAAAGAATATTTTAATGAATGAACTATACCTAACTTTTTATTTTTTTTATACTAAAGTGACAATAATTGGGATTGGAGTAAGGTAAGTCGTTACTTATTTTTTCCGTTTATAGCTTTTTAACAATAAAATTTTACGCTTTTTTTTTGTAGTTTTGTGAAACTGAAAAAATTCTATTAATAATATCTATGTTTTGGCTTTTTTAAGTACCTTTTTAAAAATAGGAAAGTTAGGACGTATCGCTGAACGAAAGAATAATAGTACATGACTTTTATATTAGGTATTTATTATGATTACAATTTATTTTAAATACGTGTACATATGTTATTATGTTAAATAGCACTTGTAGTAGCAATTACTAATATCCGCTTCTACATTCGAAAAAAAAAATTGAAGGTTGGCAATAATTCTAAAAGGCTCAAGTCTGGCAAAACCAATTTTTAGTCAAAAGTTTCGAAATATTCGTTGAGATACAGAGAAGGTTTGTTATGCATCGAAGAAATTGATACACAGCCAGACGACGGACTTACGTAATTTGGTTATAATATGTCAATTCCACGTAATTCGTGATATTCTCTCGGACGCGATTGACATAACTCGACCAACTTACTTCGATCCGCAATCTGGCTTAGTTTCAACTTCACTGGTTGTACATTTGAAAACATTGATTGTATGCAGGCATTATGCTGACGATGCTACAAGTAGCTTTACGAATTGATTGTCTTTTATCAATTATTGTATATTAAAACGATTTGTAAGTAGTCTATCACACCTTTTTTGACAGAGGTTCTGTAGAATCTGTCAAAAAATTGTGTATAGCCTTTGAGAAACTTAATGAATAAGCGGTAATATATATATATATTAAAACGCGAGCGAAAAACTTCGTACCCTAACCTAACCTAATACCTAGTTGATATGGAGGAGGAGCGTGGAATATTATTTTAAAATATACTTTAATTATGCATATTTTTAATAAATAAAACACTACAATAATTTGACATGACACGATAATCATACCGTATTACTCTTTTGTTTATCGAAGAAGTCAGAAATTTAATGACCTGCTAACAAGATGCTATGATTGAAATGAGAATAGAATGTAATGAAAATATATTTTTATAGGTCTTTTTCACCGTGGATTTAAATATTTGTCGTCGAATTTACAAAATACCTCTAGTAGATAATAAACGCTCAACGAAGTTGCTTGGGACAACTAGTGAAGTAATAAAGTGCACGGGTCATATAGTAATATTGTTATTTTAATTTACATTTCGTTGTTGACCGTACATCAACATTGACCTTGATAAAGTCAACGGCTTCGATAAACAAGTTAGCATCAGTCAGTACTCAGTGGTATCTGTGCGAGTACGTTACAATGGCGTGTTGTAAGTACTCATACTTTATTAAGAAGCAATATTAAGAAGATTCATAAGCTGTGGGATTAATTTATCAGTTTCTAATGTGTATTTTATTGTGACAACCTCTGTGGCTCAGTGGGGGGGGGGGTCGCGGGTTCGAATCCCGCCAACGGAGCAAAAAGTTTTTCTATGTTCCTGGGTCTTGGATGTATATTAAATATGTGTATCATATAATAAATATCTTAAAAATGTGTATAGCATAAAAGTATTAACATATTAAATATATTTCCGTTGTCTGGTACCTGTAACACAAGTCCGTCAGGTACTTACCACGAGACCAGGTTGACGTGGTGTGAAGCGTCCATAGATAATATTATATTATTTTATAATTCTTGTAGTTTCCAAGGTTTTTGATTATGCCGGTAAGTCGCCGGCTTCTACCTAACTGATTTGTATTTATTTGTAGTTCGTCTTCGTCCGCAATTATTCGTAAACTTTTCCTCATTTTTCGTGTGACAATACGGCGGTAACTGATTAAGTGATAATTTGCGATAGATCGAGTTATTCTTGTAACGAACTTTGTGAGAAAAGTATCGAATTTTTCTTAACACTTATCATAAGAATAGTGATTTTTTTTCCAACATGTGTTGGTACAGTATTTTTGTTGCCTTTGGTGATATAGGGTTATTATTATACATTTTTGTTAAGTTTTATTTTTAAACAAAATGCTTATCACTTCGTCGGTTGTTAAAAATACTTTGTATGTTTATCTCCGTTTCGAGTACCTAGATCTTGAGACTCATCTTGAATCTAGAGTTGAAACGGCAAGTGTCTCTTGTATTTATCCTTTAATACTAATGCTTTTTAACAAGCTACTTTGTTCAAAAATATTGTACATACTTTTTTAATTAAAAAATGTCAAAACGAAAGCTCTACTTACATTTCGCCTATATAAGTTTACCTTCCCAGGTCTTTCACGAATATTTTTAATTAGCTAAATCGGTTTAGCTGTTCTTAAGTTTTAGCGAGATTAAAAATTTTAAAATTATTTTTATTTATATGGCCCTAGTAAGTTTTAAAATATTTGTAATTTTGTCTTTAAGGAAATTAAAAAAAAAATGTATGGATTTGGTACACTCTCGTCGTAACGTTATTTTACGTAATACAGTAGTAAAATTTATGTTATTCAGTAATAAAGTACAGTACATACTATTTGTACAGAGAACAATAGTCACAATGTATTGTATGAAGCGAGCCAAAGAACAATTAACATGGACCAAAACGCGAGTAACATTAATTGCATTCATTTTGTATGCAGCCGTTGCGCTGGGTTTGTTAGTGTCACAATATTACCTCATTCAGCCTTGTTAAGTAGTATATACATTGTCATGATTAGGTTCCATTATAAAAAAATAAAAATTTTGATTTGCAAAATTTCGGTTGTCCTTACTCGTTTTTACCCCCATGACTTTTAAACGACTCAATAAATTTTCATCAAACATAGTTTTTAGCCTTACTCACTTATTTGCGAATGAATAAAATAAAAAATTAAATAAGTTGATTCTTTATACTCTAAGCCCCCAAATTTAGGACTTCGGGTAGATTTTATCGTTAAATTAATATTCAAGTTTTCAAATTTAGAAATTCAAATTAAAAGTTATGGATGGATAACAATGAGATTAAAAATTAATTAAATTAATACAATATAAGTAATATCGATAACCGGCCTAAAGTCAAAAGTATTGAAACAAAACGTAAAAAAAAACATATTTATATGCGACATTGAATTTGAAAGTCAACTACCCTCATTTGCTTAAACTAAGATTTACTTTCTTATCTATATGTCGCAGAGACATAAACTACGGACTACCCCCAGGTAAACAAACGCCACTAAATTGATGAGATTACCAGACAAAGGTGTTATTTATGTGCAGGTATTACCTGACGCGCTTACTGAGGGTAGGGGCCCAGCGCCCTAGGACGCTGTCGGTACAATGTAAATATTATACAGTAGTCGAGGCGCATCCAATATTGTGCAGGGCAGGGTTTAATTTTATAAATGTTTAACATCTCAACTTAACAGCTTGGCAAAAAATATGAAAAATGTTAGTTCATAATAATTATTTTTGTAAATACGATTTATTAAAAGTACGTAATAACATAAAAAATACAATGAGGTAACGGACATCGTAGCTTGCACAGTACTGACTGTTTTTTTATTCTATTTCAAAATCAAAAAATCAATCAAAATCAAAATCTTTTTATTCAAAATAGGTACTTTAAGTACACTTTCTGAACGTCGAAACTATGATGCCTACCACCGGTTCGGAAACTAACCCGGCGAGAAGAACCATCGTAAGAAACTCGCACAAGCTCGCACATTTAAATTGGTAATGCGTAGTATATCTATATCTTCATAATAGTGTACCCATGCCTGCATTCGTACACTTTATCATCATTCACGGAAAACCGGGATGAAACTTTAAAATCTGAAATTGGTCAGTGTTTCGTAAGTAGGGTTTACCGAAAACCCAACTATTCCCTTTCCCTAACCCCTCTTAGGCTGGCAATGCTATGTTGCTAGTGTCAACGGATGCCGCCAGTTGCTTATCATCTTGCCCCTTCATATTATTTTAAAAAGCAAACACACACGTAAAATTAGTATCGGCGCGGTGTGGTAAGACTTCGAATTCACAATACGGCTGAGATTACTTTACTGTATGAAAATTATTATGCATTATCAAATAAGACCCCTCTTAAAATATGCCAAGCAACATTAGTAAAGTGAAATACAAATTGAATGCAATTCAGATTTGAGCCAAGTAGATTAGATTATAGATTCAGATTACATTATAGATTTTTTTTATAAATGTGATTGTTAATTAAAATGTTTGAAAAATAAAAAAATACTATTTTAATATTTTTATAGTTAATCCAGTTACCATGCCTTAACTATTAAACGGACTGGAAAATTGTGTTTTAGGAAAGGAAACAGGCTAGATTTTATGCTGGACAAATATGCGGTTGGTAACTTCTATTTATTTGGAATTTGATAAAAACTAAAAATTTAGTTACTTTTTCTTGGATAAGAAAGAATCTTATAAATACTACCTCAAATCCATTGATCCCCACGAAGCCTACGTACTTAGTTAAGTTAGTTATTGTAAATGCGCATGCGCAAAACGTCCATTTGTTAATCTTTCAAGCCTGAACCACTGGACCGATTTTATTAAAATTTGGTATTTCCTACCAAATTTCATGAAAATCGTATTTTGAGTCCCGTGAAAAGACAACAGACATAGGATACTTATTATTTCGAAAACTAAAATGTACGGATTATCTAGTATTATAATTTTATAAATTTTTATTATATTTAACAATCCCAGTAGCATGATGTAGTGGATTTTTAAGCTGTATACGAGTATACAAAATTCTATACGAGGATAATTCAGAACTAAAATCTCATAAATTAATCTTAACTAATGACATATTGATTACCATCGTCTTGGAGTGATTGAATATAATATTATAAAAATTATTTAGTATCGGTTATTAAATAATGTCGAATCCAGTTAATTTTTCATATTTCCCGTTATGTATTATTTATATGTTTAACTGTTATGTATTAAGTTTGTAATTAAAGTTATCAATTTTGTAAGCCTTTCTTGTAGATATAATTTTGACGACAACCGAGGCTTTGAGTATTTACAAATTACCTTATTTAAACTTTTAAAAATTAATAATAAAATTTAATACAAAAAAAATTAAGTGCGTCACACTAAAAAAAACACAATATCCCATTTTCCCGACTGCCAAGGATGGAAGTCTTTTGTATTTGATATAAAGACCACGATTTCAGAATAGTATTTATTTTTTATTTTTTTAGTATTTATTAATAGAATAGTATTTATTTTTATTTAGTAATTATCTTAACTATCATACATGCATGCATGCAGTACCTGTTACGTCATTTTTTCTTCTTTAAAATGTTATATTTGTAAATTTAACTGTAAATAAAATAAAATAAATCATAACTGTATAAATAATTAAATAATGCTCTAGTTTTGAGGTCGGGTTTTTTGTTGAATTTTTAATTGTTTTGCTCTATAATTGTACGGAACCCTGCGTTCACGAGTCCGAATCTCATCACTTGGCCGTTCACTCATCATTTTATTGATAGTTATCCGACGATAGAGACGACCTCTGTGGCTAACGCCGGGGGTCGCGGGTTCGAATCCCGCCGACGGAACAAAAAGTTTTTTAAAGTTCCTGGGTCGTGGATGTGTATTAAATATGTGTATTATATAATAAAAATCTTAAATATATGTATTAAATATATTTCCGTTGTCTGGTACCCGCAACACAAGCCCCTCGGGTACTTACCACGGGGCCAGACTGAGGTGGTGAGAAACGTTCATAGATATTACATTATAGTTATAAATAAGCTTCCCTGAAAGGTTAATGTAGAAAATAATTTTTCAAGTGAAATTATTTTGTTTATTACTCAGCTTCCAATAAATGTGTTAAATGAAGATTTATAATTGCTACGAAGCGGAATTTAATTCTGATATTACTTCGAGTATTTCGTGTAATTTAATTGAGCCATAATTACAGAACGCAAGTAATAAGCTGATTGTTTTCATAATTATGCGCTTCTGAATTTTAGTTTGTATGTAAAATATTTGTTTCAATTAATATATCATGAAACCAGATGATACCCGCAACTCTGTTGCATCGAAAATTATTTATAACCGGGTAACCGTACATTTTTCCGGAACAGAAAGTATCCTAGGGTATTTCCCAGGACTCAAAGTATCTCCATATCAAATTTCATCAAAATCAGTTTAGGCGTGAAGAGGTAGTTAACAAACTGACAGAAGGAAACACTTTTGCACTTTTAAAATCACTATGGAAGTATGAATGTTATTTTTATGCCCATTTTGTTTCCCGCGGCTTTGCCCATGTAAAATGAGGATCTTGCTTCGGCCCGCGACTCCGTCCGCGCGGATGTCGATCTTTGAGTGTATGGTTTATTTCTCCATTTTGAGTAACTCTGAGTTCTGACGATGACATCTTATGAATATCTATTGGAACCAAATACGGCGTTCAAGCCTAATCCGACTTTCGGAGCTACAGGTTACGGCACTGAATCCACTGCGGGTAACGCAACGTGTATTTACGGTTCTACAGAATAATGTCTACGGATAAAACTGAAAAATTAATTTTTTTTTCTACGTATGTTCCAGGATAAAAAGTATCCCATTTCATGCCCAGGATAATAAGGTATAATTATACTAAGTTTTATCAAAATCGAACCGTTAGTTTTCACGTCATGCCTTAACATACAGACAGACAGACAACATTTTTTTTATTCACATATTTCGGTTTGGTATCGATCCAGTTAATCTCCTGCTATTTATTTTTTCAATATTTAAATGTAGAGAATTGTCTCTTCTACAGATTAATTGTATGTATAGATATTACCCGTGCGACTTAACTAGGCACATGATCTTGACAAAGTCATTTTGGAAAAATGTGATAAAACCTAAGGAAGTGTGTCCTAAAACAGCAACAGAAAAGTAGCTAAATATCGATGCTTGTATCAGTAATAATTGGCTAGTTTTCTGTTGCTGGTTTTGGACATTTTGATATGTTTTTACATTTTTCCAAAATGACTTTGTCAAGATCATGTGCCTAATTAAGTCGCACAAGTAATGTGTTCTATTTGCTTTATTGTTACTACCATCTAATTGTTACTACCATGTTTTTGCAAATAAACGTACTTATTTACTAAGTAAACGTGAAAGTTTCTTTGCTGAGACGCATTTCATTCAATCGCAGATTTTTACCAAAACGACTTAGAGGATTTGATGATTTGGTGTACGTATTATAGGATCCTTTTTATTTCGACTTAAATGCTTTTTAATATGAATATAGAATACTTTACTAAATAATAATAATCAAGTGAAATTGCATTTGGATTGATTGATCAAGTCCCCTAGGACAACATATGCAAATGATATGAACAATGGCGTTATCAGTATTTTGTTAGCGCGCCTGTTGCTGCGATGACGATAAGCTGGACGATTACATCTGGCTATTGCATAACATTATCACAGGATTTTGGCTGCTTAGTAAAATATACTTTATTTCAAGCGTGGAAAGCTATTTTTATTGAAAGAAAAAAGGATTGGTGTGACTATATTGTCTGTAATGAGATATAGTCAACTTAAGATTGATTAAGATTCTGAAGAATTCGATGACCTCGGTGTTTGTTGTCTTCAAATATATGATATATCATAATAGAGTGTGTGTAATAAATATTATAAGTGCCTTTTATTTTCTGTATTTCGTCTACCTCGTTTTCGGCCATCCCTTATTGAGCGAGATTTTATTTGATGAAAATAATATTAATATATTGACATTGATTTTCTCTCTCGAACGTCACTTTCGATAAGATTTGGCTTTACGTCATCTTCCCTAAAATACATCGCGTAATTTTTCTACTTTTACCCGACTGGGCCAGAGGTATTGTTTTTCGAGTGTATGTATTTTATTTGGTATTGTTTGGCACGCTCTGCAGCCTAAGCGACTTAATGGATTTTAACATATGAGGTATCGTAAGATTCGTCTTGAGAGCTAGTGACACTGGGTACAAAAAAAATCAAAATGGCGGATTTTCATGTCGAAATGTAAGGTTCTAAAAATTTTTTTCCGCCCATTTAGAATGAGTATGGTATCGAAATTAAAAGTTTATAGAAATATAAATAACTTTAAGTTTAAATTGCAATTGTTTCTGCAGTCGGGTTTTCTGTTTTTGGACATTTAGCTTGTGCTCGACTTGCCGGCTTACATTATTGTGATCCAACCTGCACTTTTTTGCGTCATTATTGATCATTCAAATTTACATTTCCCTACATTAGTGCTGGATTGTATCACTTAATGATATCCGCTACAAAGTCTAAAGACATTTTTTATTGTAGGTAAAGGACCTGGTTACAAGAGCCCCCTGGACGCGTTCCACAAGGGGCCACGGGAACAGCTGATGTACGTGGTGTGTGTCCAGCCGGATCTCAGCAAGCAGGACTACTTGGCCACTGTCGATGTGGACCCAGCGTCGGCTACGTACAGCCAGGTGTGATATCTTTTAACAGACTTTGAAAAAGAAGGAAGTTGAATCTTCAGCTTTATACCTTTTTCTTAATCGGTTATTATCGTTGGTCTTCGCCGTTGTGATATACACTAGCCTCGTGTATAAATTTTAAAGCTAGAATGGCAAGCTAGTTGCAAAAAGCTTGCTAGAGAGTACTATCATTTCTGAGCTAGAAAAAACTTGTATTTTCTACAGGAAGCTAGAAGTACTATTATGATATCTAGGGGGCAAGCGAGCAGACGGGTTACCTGTTGGAAAGCAACTGCAGTGGCCCATGAACGCTCGTGCGTGAACATTCTAAGGGTCGCAAGTGCCTTGCCGGCCTTTATAAGGGAATAGGGAATGGGAATAGGTATAAGGGGCATTAGGGAACCAACGCCACAGGTAAACTCACTGAACGAAGGTGAGGCCGTGGTATCACTCCGATCGAGCCGGCCCGAAGCATGGCTCTCCCACCGCAATGAGCATCCGTATTATTTTTAGCCCGATTACGGCGCAGCAAAAAGGAGGGTTACGTTTGATTTCTGGTTAAACTACATGATATTTAAGTTTTCTATTATCTATTGCAAATGAAACAGCCGTTCAATATTTACTTTGAAATAACATCCAAACTTCACCAAATATATTCAAAATTAGTCTTAGACATATTCGGGGCTGTCCAAACGTGGATTGTCAGAGTAAACAGTTGCTTGAACGACCAGACCAACTGGGAACTTCAACACTATTCGACTTAAGAAAAATACCACATGCTATTTCAGGGGAGGTGAATACTGAATACATTTTGGGGTTAAGCTGAAACGATTGTCATAATGTTGACATTAGTCTGAAATAGCTGGGTGTAATTTTGTGGAATTTCTTCAGCTAACCCATTTTTATGGTATTGAATGCGGAATACGGAAAAAACCGGCCAAGTGCGAGTTGGACTCGCGCACGAAGGGTTTCCGATTTTTTGCATTTTTTAATGTTTTAATTGTATAAAAAAGTAAAAATATTGTAGTGTGCGTAGCGTTTTTTTTAAGTAAAAATATGCAAGATAAAAGCATATTTTAAAATATTATTGGTATTCCACAATCCACGCTCCTTCTCCATATCAACTATAACTGGGAGAAATTTCACGCTTTTATATCTATGCGTCTTTCGTAAAATAGGGCACAAAGTTTTTAAAAATTAATATTTACTTGTGCACGTAGACAAATGATGACAACAGAAATATTATGGTCTAGTGCCGATAAACGTAATTTAAAGAGACAAAGTTTCAATACACAGAAAATCGAAGTGCAACATAAACTGAATAAAGCCAATAAAGAACAGTGTAATAAATATTCGGAATAAATAAAACTGGCAATAAAAACAAATTAGATGAGATATATTTTGTGTGGTTCAGAGTTATTTTGCCTCGGGTTTGTGCGAAAATGGTCTTTATATGGTGTAGATAGGGGTCAGGGAGAATAACTGGCGTCCCGTCTAGGTCTGGTGAATCTGGCACTGTCGTATTGAAGCAATAACGTTCCGGTAATCCGGATTCATCCACGAATTCGTACCTTTTGTTAGATACTAAATTAAATTAATCCGGTATTATGTTTTTGCTTAATTAAATCTTTCATTAGAATAGTAAAACGTGGAATTTGAATTTCATTACTTTTGTCATTTTAAGAACTTAAATTTGTCTTACAGTCTCAATGGGATGATGATTTTCAGGTCTTCTACATCGTGTTATCGCTTACCTGACGTGGTAGATTATTGCGAGAGTTCAATCTTTTTTCAAATTTTTTGCTCTTTACTGGTACGGAACCCTTCGTGCGCGAGTCCAACTTGGCCGGTTCTTACTTAAATATGTAGTTGTAAGATATAGATGTAGGTTGTTTTATTAGTAAAGCGTCAGAATAATTATCTTTAAATTATCGATAAAAAATCCCTCATTTTTCCCTAAATATATGTCAGTATCACTATTATAGTGATACTGACATATATAGACTAGTTACCTGATTGAAGGCAACTGACGTCGTCCATGGGCGACGTCAGTTCCTCGTAACATCCAAAGAGTCGCAAGTGCGTTGCCGGCTTTTTATGAGGGAATAGGAAATCGGAATAGAATAGAATAAGGGAAGTTGGGCCACCGATAAACATATTACTTTATACATTACTATTTATCCTTAGAACTCAGCCTCCAAAGCTTGATTCACGACGACAAAATCCAAACCGATTCTTTGCTGGAAATAGATAGGTAATCGTATTTATTTCAAAGCTTTTTATTTAATCCTGGTTCGGGATCAATTCGTATGAGGAAGAAAATAAACAAAGTGTACTCCAAAATTGTGCAGCTCTGCATCTGTATGATTGAATCTTGTTCAAATACGTAAGCCATGCCATTCCGAAATACTTTCAACAAAGCGACCATAAATTTTTAGAGAACTAGCGTGCTATGAAATAAATTCGTTCCGTGAAATATTGCTCGAGATTGATATGAATTTTCTAAATATTGTTGGCGTTAAGCTGGATGGTATCTCAGAGGGAGATCTATTATGCATTGCAATGATTGTTGTGCAGTATTACTTACATTACCTCTGCAATAAAATGTACAGTGTAATATTAGTTCTATCCTTATATTATTTTTAAATATAATTGTGCTATGCGTGTACACTAAACTCCTTTACGTCCAGAACGGTTTGAATTATTTTTGTTGGGTAGAGTATGTTTTTTAATTTGTAAGTATGTTTGGGTTTGGTTTGGTTTTTTGTAGTATGTTTGAGTTAGTTAAAAAATATTAATAATATAAAAATATTTTTTAATATTTATATCATATTAATAGTTATGATATAGTATATGACAAGATACATAGTATTTTCATAGAAGTTTATTGTATCCTATTTTTACGGGTTCAGTAACAAACCTCCGCAGTATTCAGATAGTACGTAATCCGGATAATTGGATTTATTCAGGTAATACACCGGACGTACACGGGCTCATCGGGCGACGAGCTGCATCACAGTGGGTGGAATGTCTGCTCCAGTTGTCATGACCGGGGCGATCTGAAAAGGGACCTGCTGATACTACCCAGCCTTCATTCGACCAAAGTATTTGTCGTCGACGTCGGGATCGAGCCTCGAAAGCCCGAGCTGCACAAAGTAAGTCCCATTTTCTTGATTAGATTTGGATTTTAGATCAAAGGATTTACTGTATTTTTTTATTTGGCTCAAAAGGTCACCGTTTGTCTAACATATTGCCTATAGAGGTACATTTAGTCCACACTTTTCTTCTTTACCCCCTTATTCTTAAAAATATTTAAACACTGCTTAACTAATCAAGGTTGGCTGACCCTTTCTGTCGTGTGACGTTTTCAATATTCCAGAAAAGGACAGAGAGTCTTGATTAGTTAAACACTGTTTAAATATTTATATGAATAAGGGGTACATGTTTATCTTTTTAAAGGATTTCACCGATCCCAAAATCTCCATTTGTCCAATAAACGAACATTTTTAAAATTTTTACTTTCCCACTTCATCCACTATATGACGTAGTAATATATATTTTGTTTTAATTTAATGTAGTACCAAAATTTTATTTGGTACAGTAACGAAATCATTAAAAGTTACTAATCTTTATTCGAGTTACATTAAAATTCGCCTTATAATCGAGTAAAATGCCTGCAAAACTATTTGATAGTTTACGAGCTAGCAATTCACAGCAAGCCATAAAAATTCTATAGCGGTCTCTTACTTAAAAACTTGACTCCGAGCGGGAACAAGAATCTTGTTTGTATGAAACTCGTAAAACTGAATTTTTATGTCAACGGAGCTCCAAAACTTTTTTAATTTCACCTTTTTCATTTATCCAATATAAAATAGGTTGTAAGTATTGCTCGTTGGATGAAATTAAATGGAGTATGAAATTGGTTGTTATAATATTTTCTTTCACGTTTTTACAACGAATTCCCTTTTTTCATTTAACTTTTAAATCGAGTTTTAGCACTTCATTTATTCCTGTCAAATTACTCATTTCGTCATTCACTTGGATAGTTAAAATAGACCACTTCAATATTGTTTTATTAATTTTTTTTTTTTTACCGATACTTTATCTAAGTTATGTAAAAAAAAAAACTTTTAACCTAGTTCTAACATTTTTTTTTTTGATAATTTAGGGGGCAAAGGAGCAGACAGGTTACCTGATGGAAAGCAATTGCCGTCGCCTATTCTAAGAATCGCAAGTGCTTTGCTGGCCATTTTTTTTGAGGGAATAGGGATAATATATTAGGGAACTTGGGCCACCGGTAAACTCATTTATTGAACGAAATGTCTCGAGTGCAAACCAAAGGTCTTACCCATTAGGCCACGGACGCTCAAAAGCTTATTAAAAACATATTCTACTGCATACTTAATATGTTAATGTTGTTTAAAAAAATCAATTGAAAATCTAGTTCAAACCTAAATGATTTGACTTCGCTTAATACTAAATTACCGTTATTAACCGGGATTGCGGATTAATTTTCTATCGATAGTCGGCAAAGTTGAACCCTGGGAATAGTTCCTGAGCTATGTTGGGAATTATTCAATGCACCGTCGATCACTTCGTCGCTAGCTTAATTGTTATTCCGTCGAACATCGCATACTTCGCGAGTATAACCTCCAAATTCAACTAAATTTGTGCACCAACTTTTAATACTGAACGGTGCTTGGATAACTTTAGAATTACACACGTTTTCGAAACGAGATTTTGTATAAACGCTGTTAAGTTTATTTTTTACTAGTCTTGCGGTGCTACAAGCGTGAAAATTAGCCTATGTCAGTTCAAATTCAAATCCAAAATATCAGTTAGCTCCATACCAAATTTTATCGAAATCGGTCCAGCCGTTTAAACGTGAAGAAGTTACAAACATTCACATTCACAAACATTGGCATTTATATTATTAGTAGCTTAGTTTAAAAAACATATTGCCTCAAGTATATTTTCAGATTTTTTTTAATATAGGGTATGTAAATGTAGGGTCGGCCCCGCTTCTCATCAGTCAGGTAGCTGCTCTACCTGGCAGATGAGAAGCGGCTCTACCGTATTGGGGTGTAGTTATATGTCAAGGTTTCAGCTTGCATCAAAATTTGCTATCAGCTCAGATCATTGCGCAATTACTTTAAGACCTCTTTGAAATATCACCTAATACCCTTCCCTACCGTGATCTGCATTATTATCATTGGGATGTAAACTGTAATTCCTTGTAATGACAGCAGCAAAATCAAGAGTTCCCTCGAATGCGCACCTATATTAGTACAAATGACGTAACTCGTGTTTACTCGTCACCTAATTTGGCACTTAAGCTCTTTGATCCCCGACGTCGTTATCAGGTGATAGAGGGGTCCGAAATGAGGTCAGTGAACTGCACGTTCCCGCACACCGCACACTGTCTCGCTACGGGAGAGATCATGATCTCGACCATGGGAGACAGAGATGAGAACGGCAAAGGGGACTTCGTGCTCGTCGACGCGAAAACTTTGAAAGTGACAGGTAAGTGGTTTGGACAGATTTGACGTGGGGTAGATTTGCCGGTCGTCGGCAGAGGGCTTTTAGTATGTGCCGTTTAGATATTCGGGATGAAGACGTTAATGACTTCTTACCCTCTTCGTAAATGCAAGATTGCTTTATTTTGTTACTCTTAGCATCAAAGAATTTAAATATCGATTAACAATTTATTATTAAAATTATTTTTTCTGTTATGATTTGCAAAAAATGTTATTGAGGGATTTCACGTAACATTTTCTGTCCTCATCTAGCTATTCAAAAAAAATTTAAAAATATATCTCAGGATCAGATTTTTTTGTGATAAACATCCTGTATTTAAATTTCAAGTTGCAAGAAATACGTTTTTTAGTTTGCAAGCAATTTTTGCAAACTATTTATGCATGCGCCTGGCAAAGTTAAGGACCTCACTAAATAATCTGGCTTATCATTTTTTCTATTCTTTAAATATTCAACTACAACATAAAAAATACATATTGCCTAAAATATATTTTTGGTCTATAAATCTAGGGTAGGCCCCGCTTCTCATCAGCCAGGTGCCGTATTGGGGTGTAATAAGAGAGTTATATGATGAGGTTTCAGCTTGCCTCAAATACCTACTCAAAATTCCCTATTGAGAGATGATGATTATTTTACCAGTTCAATACAATATTATGTAAATAAACATGCGTCAGTACTGCTCAACCTGATATTTATATTTAGGTACATGGACGAAAGGGAAAACAGCGGCGTTTGGGTACGACTTTTGGTACCAGCCCTATCACGACGTGATGATTGCATCGGAATGGGGCAGCCCTGTTGATTTCAAAACGTAAGCTCTTTATTATAATCAACGTTGTTAATGCCTTATATATTTTATTGTACTTAGGTGCCTTTTCGCATGCATACGATAGCCGTGTTGCGGCCGTATGCCAAAAAGACCAAGAGAATGAAAAATTTTTTTTTTTCACAAATTGTGGTCTTTTACCAGTTTTGGGTCCTATTTTTTTTGGGTCCACCGGGACGCACGCAAAATAGTATTATAATGAATGAAAATCTCCATTCTCTGCAACTGCAATACAAATTGTTGTCAAGGGACATTACAATTAGTAACATGAAGCACAGTATAGAAATTATAGACCTCGATGTCGTGCGACCCTGACACATATTTTTGTTTTCCCCCATAATTTTCAGGCCTTTTAACTCAGGGGAACTTTATATTTTCGAAACAAAGAGTCTACATTTGGTCTACTCTTTGTTTTGTTTGTAACTAATACACATCCAAATGCTTAGAACATGGACAAAAACATAAAGACGACTTATGTTATTAAAACTCATTTAAATATTGCGCATCCCCAATTCTTTACAACTTTAACAAATTAAACCCTATTCAACTTTTAGTGGATTTCATCCTCCACACATAATCGACAAAACCAAGTACGGGACCAACCTCAACGTGTACAAGTGGTCTACCAGAGAGCTGGTACAAGTTATAGACCTGGGACCGGAAGGTTGCGCGCCCCTGGAGATCAGGTTTCTGCACAACCCGAAAGCCTCGCAGGGTTTCGTCGGGTGTGCTGTTGAAGCCAATGTTTACAGGTTAGTTTAGTTGTAACTACCCTTACAAGTTCACGATTTATATTAACACTACCTTTGCCCCCGGCTTCGCTCACGTTAAGTTTCTTAACAAAAACTTTCATCCCCTAATTACTCCCTTTTATTCAAATCTTTCACTAGCGGCATTCATACGTGCATGCCACGCCAATGATTAGCAGCCACATTTTTTATTGCAAAATTGATGATGCTTTGGAGAATGAATGCGTATTATATGTCCAGCCTAAGTGACAGCATTTAGCATATAAATCTTAAAATAAAATATATAAATAAAATATAAACGACAAAAGCAAAGTCAGAGACCTCACTACTGACTGCTAGTCTAACTATACTACAGTGTTTGCCTGGCCTGTTTCACCACTTACTGATAAAATTTCTGTTAGGCTAAGGCCATAACTTTTTTGACAGATTCTCCACACAATATATCTGTCAAATAAAGTTGTATCTGTGAGCAGTGAAACAGGCCCTTAGTATTATTTATCGTATTTATAAATTAATTATTTGGAAATACGATAAACATAGATAATACTTTTGTAAACAGATTCTACAAAGCAGCAGACGAAAACTGGAAGGCAGAAAAGGTTATTGACATCCCAGCTAAAACTATCGTGAAAGATGGCGTGGAGTCAAAACTTAATGGTATGAAATATCAAAATGAATATCGTACGTAAGGTACTAAGGTATTAAAAGTTTGTAAATATGATTGTTACTTCTTCACGCTTAAACAGCTCGACCGATTTCGATATAATTTGGCATGGAGCTAGCTGATATTTTGGATTAGCACAGCTAGTAATTCATATAGTGACATGATAATATCATTTACAATAAAGTTTTTCTTCATTAAAGTATCTTGGCTACGCATAAGATTTAAAGAAAACTTGATAACCTAATGAAATACATTATTGGAAGATAATTTTACTCTACATACGCATTAGTTTTTCCGAGCATCTCGAAGATCTGCGAAGCTTATTATATAAACAGACGTATTTTATGTAATTCTAACGCAGTCTTTCAAACACCACCCCAAAAAAAAAACCATTTAGTAACTAAAGACCTATAATGATTTCTAAGGCTTACGCGAGTATCGCTCATAGTTTTTTTAAAAACTTACGGATTTAGTCGCAGAGCACTTTTTGTTTTATTTTTTTTCTCCCGACGTTTCGGATGCTTTCCAGCGGCCATGGTCACGTGTGGTAAAGTCCTACATTAAAAATGAACACAAAACTATTGTTCTAATTAGGAATGGATAGAATTAATATCGACAGTATAATCGTTACTTCAATAGCGATGAAGCATAAACAGCCTTTCCAGGAGAACAATTCGGCTTCCCGGTGCTATCTAAATTGGCAAGTTGACTGATTTGATGCCGGAATTAGATTGCCAAACACTATTTAATCGGCTCTAAATGCTAACATTTGCGATTTACTGTTGATTACTTACTACAGAACCCACCAATTAAAGTCGAAAATAGATAAACATCAATTACTTTTATTTATTCAAATTTCGACTGAACAATTCGATGATTCTGATCGTACGCTTTCGGTGGACTAGTTTTAAGTGGTATTTGATTTTTACAAATGGAATGATATTGGGATTGTTCGCAATGGCGGAATTGATCCGATTATAATAAACCTTTTTTCCATGTTGTAGTTACGTTGTGATTTATTCAATTGTGATTGCAATTATTATTTAACTAGTTGAGCCCCGTGGCTTTATCCGCGGTTTAGTCGAGATTAAAAAGTACCCTATGTGGTAATCTAGGATACCAGCTAGCTCCATGCCAAATTTTATCGAAATCGGTCCAGCCGTTTAAGCGTAAACAAGTAACAAACATACACATTCACAAACTCAAAAAACTTTGGTATTTATAATATTAGTATGTAAAATTAATGTAAAGCAGTTTTTGTCCGTAGAGCAGCTGTTCGTATATCCTGTATACACAATACTATAGTATTATATAGTATATTAACTAGTGTGCGGACAATCCCGAATGGACACTTCTAGCCTATGACACTATACCATAGATTACTAAATAGTTACAGTAATAACTAATAACCGGTAGGTACACACAGTAAATAAATCGAATGTCTCTGTACGATACGAGTGTCTGTAATTGAAAAATTGTGTCTCATCAGCAGCTGTGTGAACAAGTTTTGCTCAAGTATGCCGTTAACAACACGAACAATACGAAAAGTAATGTGTAATATACATGTAGGAATTTCTGCTGTAGTATGAACGCAGCTTCACACCATTAACTACAGCTGTTCAAGTCCTAAAAATGTCTCCGAATTTCGCCAACATTCTGACATTTCAATTATCCGCAGGTTTAATATCGGACATTCTCATTTCTCTGGACGACAAGTATTTGTACCTGTCGTGTTGGCTCCACGGAGACGTCCGACAGTATGACATATCTGACCCCGAGCACCCCAAGCTCACTGCGAAGGTCACCCTGGGAGGACAGGCTGTTAATCATAACCTCAAAGTTAAAGACGAGGTAAGAGGGGAAGAGAAAAATTTATAACGGCTTTTAAGAAAGGGACACGGTGTTTAAAAACATAATAATAACAAACTAAATGTCCTAAAACAGAAAACCCGACTGCAGGAACCGTTGCAATTTAAACATTAAGTTATATATGTTTGACGGCTTGTGATTTTTAATGTTCCTTGATCTTGGGTGTGTATTAAAAATGTGTATCATATAATAAATATGTGTGTAAGTATAAAAGTATTAAATATATTTCCGTTGTTTGGTACCTGTCACACAAGTCCCTCGGGTACTTAGCACTGTGCCAGACTGACGTGGTGTGTAATGTCCATAGATATTATTATTATTAAGTTATGTATAATTCTAGAATGACTATTTAAAGACCTTCATTTTAATACCCTACTCGACCTAAATGGGCGCAAAAAAATTTTTGGTACCTCATAATATTAACTTCTAAATAGGCCAGTTTGATTTTTTAATGCACCCAGTGTCACTTGTGCTATCAAAACGAATCTAACGATACCTCATGCGTTAAAATCCAATAAGCCGTTTAGGTTGCAGAGCGTGCGAAGCAATTATACATACATACATACATACATACATACATACATACATACATACATACATACATACATACATACATACATACATACATATATGCATACATACATACATACATACTCTTGAAAAACATAACCTCCTTCTGGCGCAATCAGGTAAGAACTCTATTTTGATTTAAGGTACGCAACTAGCTTTAATAACTTACATTATATAGGGGCTATTTCACCACTACTTCAATCTATGACTTAGATTTATCTAGATTGGTACTAGTCATAATATATTTTGACCAAATTCCATTTTTCGGGTAATTGAAGGGAGATAACTTGAATATATTCAGACATAACATTTTCTCACGTAAAGATATTAATATTACGATTCTTTATTTGCACCATCACGCTTTTAATTTCATCACTGACTTACGTGCTCGAGATCACACGTTCTACACATTTATTATACCAGTGAGGTATAAGAAGTGAATGAGAATTTGCCCTACTATATCTCAAATCAGATATCTATGTCTATATTTCATAATAGTTGATTTCCCCGGGATGAAAAGTATCCTTAAGCCTAGACTTTAAAACTATTAAATAAAAAAAGATTCATTCGAATCCGTTCAGTAGTCCTGGAGATTAGCGCGAACAAACAGATATGCAGACAACTTTTTTTTTCCTAATCAAATTTTACAAACTAATCAATGTGAGGGCACATCGCTTAGTTTGTAAAAATATTAATTGTGCAAACACACCAATTTTACTGTTTTATTATATGTATATAGATACTGTTTTATTATATGTAAAGAGTCTCAGTAAATAGTTGTTACTAGTTATCTTGTAATCGAGCATATTTCTCATTAAATAAAACGATACGCAAACTACAATATTTTGACATGGACATACACGAAATACTCTTTTGTTCATCGTTCAAGTCTATGTTTTTTTTACTAAAATTTTATGGCCTGGTAACGAGACTTTAAAATGCCAAATTGAAATCTGTGATTGAATAAGGAATAGATTATAGGTTCTTTATAGCCCCTGTGCACGATGGATTTTATCAATACTCCCGTGAGATAAATCATTTGATGTTGCCTCGAGTAAAAACTAGTTATAAAATCTTTTACCTCCAATCTGATGTTTAATATCTCAAATAGATAGAGAAAAGTATTTATATTGGAGATCTCTTAAACGTACCAATATAGCCCGCACAGTAAAGTTGTTTCCGTAGCTCAGTTCAATACGTGAACCGTTAATAAATTAGCTGTCAAATAGTTCAGATGCTGCCGAAACTAGTTCAAACTGGTAAACATGTTAATCCGTTTTAACAAATGGCTTTAGTGAGCGATCCGTCTTGATGTTGATGGATACCTCATACCTGATAGATAAGTCCTGGATACAAATTGCGAGCTTAGTTTACGTTATCCTTGCTAATACATGTATCTACGATCTTAGTTCAGTGACTCTGTACTTACATTAAACTGTATAAGTTTCCTTTTTAATATGGCCAATTACAGTTAATTATCGCTGAGAGTACATATAAGAATCATACTATTTTACGATATTTTGCGAAGTAAAACTTTGCCTGCGTATTACCACTATCTAACTTAGGTCTCTGTTAATTTTGTTCATGATCACTCCAACAGTTTTAAAGTCTATTAAATGCAAATAAACCTTTTTTCATAAAGATTTAATGTGTACCTCAATAGGTAGGATTTAATACCACAGAACAAATAATAGGCAGGAATATATTGCTAATTTAATTTAAGAACAAATTCTCGAGTAAATTAATGGAAAATTTTATTCACAGGACGAATTAAAACCCGTGTTCATGAAAGGCAAGAGGTTATACGGCAGCCCGCAGATGTTACAACTTTCATTAGACGGGAAGCGACTATACGTATCCTCATCACTCTATTCCCCTTGGGATAAGCAATTTTACCCCCAAATGGCAGAACAGGTGAGTACTCCCCCCCAACCCTCCAACGGCATACTGGGTAAATTATACCCCGCGTGATGAAATAATACACGCGTCAGGGAGTGAGCCTGTGCCGAGCTCCACATTAATTTCACGTCGCCAACCCTAATTTTTCATTCCGCTGAGTGTTAAATGGCGGATGTGGGTAACAGATCAGTTTTCGCCGTGTATTTATCACTTCATTTGCTGCCGACTCGAGCCTCAATTGCTTCCAATACGTTTGTTGGCAAAATTTGGGATGCTTGTGTAATGTAATTACGAGGTGTATTTACAATCTAAATATGTCTCAGATGTGTGGACAACTTTACGTGTCATCATTTTACAAAAGAGTTTCTAGACTTTATAAGTTGTAAGTCCAAACGCATAATATAATCGGCGGTAGCCAGCAATAGCTAGAGAAAGCTTATAATGGTTATTATGATGTAGAGTTTTTTATTAAAATTGTCAATTTTGAATTATGTGGATAGAATTATTATTCACTCTTCTGTTTAATTATTCCTCCTCTAGTCGTGTTCTTCATGTCTCAGGGTCGTGACCTCTTTCTTCTATGACCTTCATTTTGATGTTACGCCAGCATTTTCAATCATCGGCTACTCGAATAGCTTCGTAGACGCTGGCCTCGAGTGTGGTGCGGATTTGATAAGACCAACGCATGGAACTTCGACCCCGCGATCTTTTTCCCTCAATCTTTCCAGAAACTATGACTTTTTCGAGGTTGTCTCAATCCTTTCTAGTTATGTGTCTAAAGTATTCTAGAATAGGTTTGAGGCAGATGGTAGAGAGCTTTGATTTTATCTTTAGCTGAGTCAGAATGGATGCATTAGTTCTAAAAGCAGTCCATGGAGTTTTTTTTCTTTTTAGGAGTTCCATTTTTCTCCAGCACCACATCTCAAAGCCGTCGGTAGACTTCAGATTCCATGTCTCGGGTCCGTAAAGAGAGATGGAAAATACTATCACGTGTATAAGTTTAGTCTTGGTTTTTAACGAAATCTTTCTGTCACGTCAGGTTTTATGAATTTGAGACATGGCACTCCTAGCCATCCCAATTCTTCTACGGATATATTATGTGGTTCACAAGAGCCGTCGTTTGTTCATAAATATTTACCTAAAGGATGAAAATGGAACCTGTCCGATCCGTCTACCTGTGTCAATGCTCTAGAACTAGACTTGATTGTTTTTGCTGTTCGTCAGACTCCCACTTGTCAAATGATAGAAATCGTTACTCATGCAGAACTCCTAACCTAAAGCCTAAGATACAGAATTGCTCTATATAATATAACAAAAGTTCCATTAGCTGGAAAAGCATAGGTGCAATTTCAGGTCTCGTACAATTATTAAGACAAATTTCTTTAATTCCAGGGCGGCTGGATGGTGAAACTAGACGTCGACACAGTCAATGGAGGAATGAATCTAGACACAAATTTTCTGGTTGATTTTGGAAGTGAGCCAAATGGACCTGTCCTACCCCACGAGATGAGGTTCGTACGTTTTGCTAAATGCCTCCAAATATAGTTTTAGCGGAAGTTGTTAGAAACTAATTGGGTTCATTCAAGGTAACGCGTGTCACCGTACAGATTGTTAGAAAACAAAGTGATAATAATTTATAGTATGTATCATTTATGAATCACATTTAATGACAGTAAAGTGTACATTTTTTTGAAAAAAAAAATAGTACAACGTGTCAAATTATTCTTCCTTCTCTTGTGAAATCAATAGGAATAAACTTACAAAAGACTGTTATTTTACAAAAGCAACATCCCCGTATAGTCGTCAGACGTATTTCACCCCCATGAATCCGTTTAATGTTGCAAGGAGGTTCATGTTCACGACGTTTATTTCTTCATTCCTCTCCCCCATTGTGACATTCATCCAGACATAGATATAATTATGTCTATACTCTCTATGGACTATATCTATACTTTTATTATTTTTCATAACTCACAAGTCACAACCCGTTTTCGTCATTCGTCTGATTTCAAATTTTAGAAATAATTTTGCAGCTGTTTTGAGAAAGCACATTTTTTAATGATATTTTAGGGGGCAAGCGAGCAGACGGGTTACCTAGAGGAAAACAAATGCCGTCGCCTTTGGACATTTGCGACATCCGAAGAGTAGCTAGTGCATTGCCGGCCCTTTTTTATGAGCGAATAAGGAATGGGAATATGTATAGTAGATTAGGGAAGTTGAGCCACCTTTAAACTCATTCAATGAACGAAACACAGCACAACGCCGTTTCACGTCAGTTTAATTGCTTTAAGTTTATTTATCATTGAATTTTTTTCAGTGCCTAGTATTTCAATTTTGCTAGTTTCTAAAACCAATCTGTTTTCTCTCAGATATCCTGGAGGGGACTGCACATCAGACATATGGCTAGCAGAAGACTAAATATGGGTACAGGGGTCCAAAGAGGGACAATTCCCCCACTTATCTCTATGTACAAGCTGGCCCGACAATTTTATATCAAAGAATCTATAAAGATTTATGCAATTATAATCCTCAAATTTCAAATCAAAAGTCTAAATTACTATACAACACATATTGTATACATGCTTACAAAATAGTACTACACAAGCGTACTTAATAGTTCACGAAAAGAGTAAGTACGTGCAGTGCTCTGTACTATGTATGCGTGTATTGTAAATACACGACATTAGCTTATGTGGTAGTGGTATGGATGTACGCAGCGGTATGTGTGTGTGGACTGTCGCACACAATTATACGATACCTCTACATATGTTGTATGTTATAGTGGCGAATAATAATTTGTAACTTCACTACGTAGACTTCTGAACATTAAAAATTAAACATAAACATAAACGAGTGCCAATATTTTTATATACAATTTAGATTTCATTATTATCGCAAATGTTACAAGCACTTCCAAATAATTTAAGTGTACGTGTAGAGTTAATAATTTTGTACGAACGAATAATAATAAATAAACGCATGTAAATATCGTATTGTGTTTTACTAAATTTTGTTATCTTCTCAATGTTTTTTTTTCAATTATAAAGTCTAAATGGACTGAATTAGTGGAAGAAACTAGTAACTAACATTATACAGCAGTAGAGAAATTAGTGATTATTCATTTTTTCCTGTTATTTAACACAGAACATACCTACATCTATTTAAAATTATTTTTGTGGTCCGAAATTCTCCATTTATGAAAAAAAAAACTTTAAATTGTTAGTTACCTTAGTGAGAATAACATTTTCAATTCTTATTTCTGTAACTGGTAGTAATTAATTATCATATCAATAGAAAATCAGTTTTCACAAAGTTAAATTCGTTGAGACTTGAGAGCTCACGAACTTCACACTGCCGTACCATCTTTATAGGAACCATTTTGCCACTTTTTCAGCCCCCTATTTGAGAACCTCTGAATAATACCAGAAAGCTGAAATTTTCGCCATCTAGTAAGCTCACGACACATACTTGGAATACGAGATTTCAAGTCTGTAGATCATTTAGTTCTGAAGTTAAGCGATAACAAAGTTTCGCATTTTCATAATAAAAATAAACTCCTAAAACTTCCAGTATTTCTGGACACAAACTCATTAAATGTAATATTTACAAAAATAAATACCTATTGCATTAACTATTTTGATAAATGAATTTTATTATTTTAACTGTACTAAACTCACACGCTGGTGAGTTAAGTTGGCGGGGTGCGGGAAACGCGAGAGGGCGGGGCACTTCGCCAAAAAATAGAATCGCGTTCTATTCAGGCCAACTTTATTAACAACTTACAATTTAACTCAATTTTCAAACGTCAAAAATAACTAAACTCGCCGATCGCGCAAGTTAACTCGCTACCTAATTGTATTAAGTGTAAATCGGCATTCGGCACTAACTGTGTCACGCGGCCCACGCCCATGTCATGCCCTTTGTTCCAGTGTTATAAATATTCCGTGGTCCCAACGAACACGACTGCAATGTTCGGTTCTTTGTTATTACACAGTATACTCACCTCGGACCTCTCTGGCACTAACGTTTGTCTGTTCACGCGTGTTAAAATTCTAATCTTTAAAATTCGCAAACCCCCTGTATGACCGAGTTTTTCGCAGACAACCTTATATCAATGTGTTCGAGATAGAACAGCGCTTATGTTGATATAAAAATTTTATTTTTTTTAGGCAACCCATTTTTAAATCGTTTTTTTAACCAGGCTATTAAATTTTTTAAAAAATATTACTTCAACCATAAACAAAAGAGCATTTCGTGTAAATATTGTACTGTGTGTAGCGTTTTGTTTAAAATATGCAAGATTAATATATATATATATTTGAAAATAATATTGGTATGCCACGCCCCTCCTCCATATTAACTATAACTGGGAGAAATTTCATGCCTTTACATTTACGCGTCTTTCGTAAAAAGGAGTACAAAGTTTTCCGCACCCGTATTAATAGATAGATGGATGTATTACCGTATTTGATGTTACTGTAGTTGACGGTAACGAAGTCGTCCCTCTCCGGTCGGCTCTGCTCGTGGAAGAAGCCCACAGCGTGCAGAAGCTCGTGCAGCACCGTGCCCTTTTTGGTCACGCAGCCCGGAATCTGTAGGTTTACTTTTTGACGTCCACCTATAACGTATAATCGACTGACACAACATGTTCAAACTTTAATATCCGAGTATAACTCCTGCGAGTCAACTAGGCACTCGGCTCAAAATGTCAGTTATGTCACCCACCCTCCTGCTTCCCCGCGCAGTACCCCGCATTCATCTTTTGCATCGAGTAGCGTTAGCATAAAACAGTTTGAAAAATTCAAGCCGTTTAAAAATTCAAGCAATTTATGAATTTTATGTCCAGTAGCGTTGACATTTGTTACTAGTCATTACTTGTCAATGTTAATGTTAAGTTTTTGTTATATGTTCGTTAAGTTTGTCATTGTTAGTCATTGAGTTATATCTATAGAGATAACACTACCAGCAATTACACAATATTTTGGCATTTAATGCGTAACAAAATAGACTCTTAAATCTTATCTTAATATTAATTATTTTCAACGTTTTTAAGAGTCTATTTTGTTCTGTCTGAAATGTCATTTGAGCCGCGTGCCAAGTTAATCCGCAGGAGTTAAATTTTATACGGAACGAGAAATTTACAAAATTGTAGTTTTTTTTACTTTTGATTTTGATCATAGTTTTTTATATAACAACTAATGGTTAGTAGGTTTTTAGACAAGTTTTGGGATGTTAATGTAAAAATTTATTATAAGTTTCCAGCCAGTTATCTCTCAATCCGAGGTGAAACTTCTAAAATTATATTGGCCTGTAACAGAAATTAATCGACTCAGTTACCAACCACGCTAACGTCATAAAATAAATTTAACCTGCTCATTGTTTGATTTCACCCTCGCGTTTCCTAAAATTCAAATTGTAGTAAATCTTGTAAAACGGGACTTAGCGTGATTTATTAGTACTTCTACTACATATTTTTTACAAAGTTGTTAATTGTAATTACTTACAACGCAGCGTAAAATTACGGACCGCTACGACCTGCAAACCTTTAAGAAGAGAGCGTGTTCCCTCTTAAAAGGCCGGCAAGGCAGGCACCTGCAACCCTGATGTTACGAGTGTCTATGGGCGGCCGCAGTTGCTTTCCATCAGGTAACCCGTTTGCTCGTTTGCCCACTTATTTAAAAAAAAAATTGTAGTAATTACCAATCCGTCCCAAGGCGGACCAGCAGCCGGTGTTCTCGCCGGTGATAATAATGTAATCCTGCTGACCGTTGTACGGCACGAACCGCAAGCACGTCAGAAGGTGGTAGTCCGCGATCGCCTTCATTATTATCTCCTGCTGGGTTGAGTCTGTGAAGTGAATTATAAAAAGTAGGTGTTAGACATTCCAATAAAAAAACGATGTGCGAGTCTCTTAGCTGATAGGAGACAAATGTAAAAAGACGATCCTCTAATCACTTTAGTGATATTCATGATTTCGTGACTATTAGAGGAGCCTGGCCTCAACGCTGTCCTTTTAGAGAAAAGACTAGTTAATTCATTTATTATAGTCTTGAAACTCATCATTCGGAAGAGCCTTCATTTATATAACTTCTAGATTTTTAGGTACCAGCGGGCTTGGTATGGCGTCCGAAAAAATGTTGCTTCTACAGCAAGCTAGACATCGTAGCAGATGTACAAAGGAAATCTGTCTAAACCATCCTACTTTTTATCCCACTAGTCAGTTTTTCCATTCTTGCGCATTTCTATGATGGTTATGCTAAACCTACAAAAAAATACCTTCATCTAGAAATATTTTTATAACATACTAAAAATAAAACTGAACTTTTTTTTACTTACTAAACCGTTCGTCAATTTTGTACGGTATTTGTCCTTTAGGCCATTGCCGGGACTGCTCTCGTATGCCGTTCCTGCCCCTCAGTGGTATGAGGATGTCACCCTCCGCGTACGATCCCAACTCTTCCGGGTTCACCAGCGATGACTCCGTC
>JAOTAV010006740.1:0-29532 GCA_026546445.1 Cyclargus thomasi | reverse complement strand
ACTGCTGGTGATAGTTCATTCCAGAGCTTTACTGTGCGAGGCAGAAAGTTACGCGAAAATCGTACTGTGGAAGACTCTGTGCCGTTCAGAATCTGCTTTGATGTAAATGCTATGTTCTTCTCGCCGGGCTAATTCCCGAACCGCAGGTAAGCACCGTAGATACGACGTTTAGAATTGTTTCTTTAATTACTCTGAATACAAAAAATGGGTTTAAGTGGAATACAAAAAAAAATACTTTGTAAGCTCACGTGTATCCTTGATTGGATTTATGCAAACGTATTTGAAGATCACTCTAGAGGATGTAGCTAAAGTAAGTGAAAATATTTTATGGTATGTATGTGCCTCTTATATGAGGCTCACTGTGAAAGTAGCATTGCAGAAAGCGAAAAAAATTTATCACTTGTATACAGTGTTACGAAAGTAAGTGTTAAAACTTTAGGGATCGCAAGTGTCCCTGATATAGTGTTAACTGAAAAAGTAGCTGAAAGCAAAAAAAAAAATCGCGATTTGTATGGAATCATTTACTTTTGTTACACCTGTATACAAGCGCCCCAGCGACACGGCTAGTTAAAATAAATCGCAAAAAAAAATTAACGTTCCGATCCTCTCTGCCAGCAGCCACGACGCATAAAAAGGACAAATAAAATGAACCTTTATGACATAAGCAATGGGTTTATTCTCCTAATGACATTGGTCTGGCTGCCTGGAAGTGACGAAGAGCAAAACGAAACCTACAGCTTATCACATAAAATAGCATTTTATTTGAACTATTGCGTATCGCGTCTGCCTGTTGCGTTGATCGGAATATATATTGTTATATTTATTTATTTTAGGTCGCAATAACATCTCGGTTATTAGCGACCACAACGAGGTACACATTACAGAAATTTGAAATACATTTGTACACACAGATTAGCAATACATCCATCTTCATTTATTATACGTTCTTTTAAATCCGTTGGTAACTTACGATAGCTTTTTTCGAAACTGTAATCAAAACATTATACAAGGTGACGGTGAACAGAAAGAAAACTTCCACATTTACATTGGCTTTTTATTCAGAACAATTGCACCTATAAAATAAGGACCCACGTAGTACCAGGTGTGATGGTACAGTATTCTGGATCATGACATGTTACCTGAGTGAGACTCCTATTCGACAATAAATATATATATTGCACTAAACTTGTTGTTGTTGAATAAATGTTTATTATTATTATTATAAATTATTATTACTTACTTTTGTTACACTCTGTATAAAACTAAGGAAAAATTAAATCTAATTTAGGCGATAAAGTGTAAAAACTAGATCTAGACATAAATAATGTTGATATTAGTAAATCAGAGTATCAGGTGTGAGAGGAGCAGGGGCAGGCGGTGCACCTTGACGCGTCACCTTGAATCGGTAATAGCTTCGCTAAATTAAAGGAAAATATTTCGTTATTCCTCGCGCGGATATTTTTCAATGGTTCCACTCTCCTTCGACATCTTAACTTGAATTATATGCTCTACATGATCGGCTAGAAATGTTGATTGTGTGATCAAGCTTTTGGCACTCGACCGGAGTGATACTACGGCCTTACAGAAAACTGGCTTGAAACGGCGTGCTTCGTTCAGTGAGCTAGTTTACCGGTGACCCGACTTCCCCAATCCTCTATCCCTATTTCCTCATAAAGGCCGGTAACTCTTCTGATGTCACGAGTGTCCATGGGCAACGGTGGTTGCTTTCTATTAAGTAACCCGCCTGCTCGCTTGCCCCAGTATGTATCATAAAAAAGCATTCACACAATCATTTGTAGTACTTTGTCAACCAACAAAGTTGATCAAAGTGCGACGAAGATCGACTCGTATGTAATCGTCTGTATTCGTCGATTATGAAGAAGCCATTACGGTCACTGTGACCGCACTTCGAAACCGTTATGAAACTCAAAGGAATAAATCGAAACAACACGTCCTACTCTAACAAGCGTGAATTGAAATGCATGTAATGTGTAGAATGTTAAAAGTTCATAAATTTAGGTCTCTCTTATTATAAGTGGTATTTAAAATGTGAAATCAGAAAATTTGAATCTCAAGCGAGTATACGCTGTTGCCCGTTTATTGATTCATTTTTTAATTAGATGTTGCCAAAATAGATTAGAACGTACTTGTTGCTTAGAGCCAGGGCCTGATAGATAGACTAATCAGTCTATGGGTTCATCAGGCCCTGACCAGTAGCCCAGGGTACGAGGAACATGAGGGGGCACTAAAATCGTGTATTCGCACGCACCGTTCTTCTATTTCTAGTGAATTAAAAAAGCTTGGGTTGATTTAATCATCAGGCGTATGCCTAGGACGGTCAAAACACTTGATCAGTCGTTGCTTACAGCTAACTTACAACGTACCTACATAAGGGCAAAGCCACGTTGTTCTATACGAGAACTATGTTGCCAATTGTCGCTAATAGTGGACAATGATAGTAAACAATACTAAGTATAATATACATAAGTATAGCTTATACCAACTAACATAATTACCTTATTAACATATACATGTGAAAATACTCGTGTGTTAACTATATTGTGTTAACATTTTACAATTTAATAATCTTTTAATTAGAAACCTTATAATTAGATGATATTTTATTTATTTGTTAAATAAAAAATTGTACAATATTTTAATTCAATTTGTACATAACAATTAATGGTGTAGTTATAATAATTATTTCAATATTTCTAAAATAAAAAATATAATATGCTGAACTGGATTTCTTTTAGATAGTTATAAAATTTTTTTATTGATTATAATTTAGTAAACACAAGCGTGCGATTCGCTAAAACCATAGTAAATTTTCATTTATAAATTATTAAAAAAAAACCGTATGAATATAAATTGAGCTACAGCCCACGAGGCTCATTTCTTGCACTTGAAAACGCGAATATAAATGAACACGTAGAGAAGTGTCCATCAAGCAATTTTTATTCGCACGTATAAAAATCGAAAAAAATTGTTTAAAAAAACACGCGAATAAAATACGCTATGCGGACGAACTACGCGCGATGTTGCCAGCAACATCTGAACGTCTATAATCACTGTTATTAATACGATAATAATATTAAAATAGATTCAGTGTTTATATCTAAACACCTAAACGACGCAGACGTCCTCACACGCCAGGAAAACATTCGCCAAAGTTCATTGCCGACAAATACTGCGACCGATACCTGAGCGAAGTCACGTGAAAGTTATAAGTTTATAGATAGAGTTAATAATAGTGAATCCTAATAATAAAAATCTAGATTGAATTAATTTTAGTGTGTCTAAATCTAGACTGAATTATCCGTTAGGGGAGTTTTTCAGAAATCATTTGCTTCAGCGCTGCCACTTTAACAGTGAACTTTTTATAGGATTCGTACACACTCCTTAATATGATCACTTAATTTTGTTTGAGGTTATTGCCAGCTATTACCATGACCTGGATCAGCCTCGGATCTCCAATGTTTTTAGACGGGGCAGAAACTGAAATATGCCACCTTTACCATCTTTATAATTTCAGCTACAAGATGACTTTACTAAAACATTATAGGCTTTCTGAAAATAATGCATTAGTTGCTGTTCTATCAGTATTACTAATTATGACCTATCTAATAATTAATTTAGCGCCCTCTGAGCCCGGGGCGAGGGCTCCTGTTTTGCCCCGGATTAAGAGGTAAAATTGCAAATTTGAGACATCACGATAGGTACTGGGGAGAGGGGGGGTTACGAAATGTGACTACCTGTGACAAGGGGTCTAAATATCATGAAATTAGTGTGAGGTACTTTATGGATGGTCCGTAGTAAATAGTTGAAGCTTCCAGTGGGAAGTGGGAAGTCCACAGTGGTAGAGCATGTTATATTAACGACTAGTTGGTACCCGCAAAAGTTCGTATATCACGCGGGAACCGTGCATTTTCCCGGGATAAAATGTATCCTATATGTTGCCCAGGTATAATATTTTTTAAATAAAACAGATTTCTTCAAATCCTTCTAGTAGTTCCTGAGATTAGCGCGTATAAACAGACAAACCGACAACTTTTTTTTATCGATATATGTTCTGTTACTGTTCCTTAGCACGACCACATTGATTATTTTGTTATATAAAAATATTAAATCTACAGACACGCCAATTTTACTGTTTTATTATATGTATAGATGAGGTTTGACGTCACACGAGAGTGCCAGTCAAGTGGCCAAATTAGGAGCGACTACGTGGTATTAACTTTTACTTAAAACAACATTACGTAGGCTTGAACAGCCGTATTACTTTCTGGCCGTGAATTATCCGGATTTCTGATCTGAACAAGATAAATGTCCAAAAACGACTGCAGGAACCGTTGCGATTTCAACAATGCGATATTCGAATTTCCGGCCCAAAATTCGTCATTTTATTATAATAAAAAGAATAATAATAATAAACTTTATTCCCATCTTTAAAAACATAACACAGCCAATTTTTAAACAAATAAGTAAAAAAAAGAAAAGAGATATCATCTAAACTTATAACTAAATACAAAATAATTTCCAAGTAAAAGGCAGTGCAATGCCAAAGATGAGGAAATGGTGACCACTCAGGTTATGACAGCGACAGTCGCCACTATCTCTGGTCTTCCGTGATGGATTTTGTTGTTTTTTTATATTTTAATTTATCTTGTGTACATAATACAGTAAATACGAATGTAACGACACCTATCAAGACAAAATCCGTCAATCCGTTTAGGCTGCAGATCATGCTAAGCAATAGCACATACAAACATACAGACATACATATTTTAGAAAAACATAACCCTCCTTCTGGCGTAGTTGGGTAAAAATTCTACCCAGAATTTCAGACATGTATAGTAGTTTACAGGTGTCCGATTTTCGTCGATTTTCTGATCAGAACTTCGGATAATGTATGCATATAGTCTAGTCTAGATGATATAAAAAAATAACATAAAAAAAAATAGCCAGGCACCGGAGTTCACATTCAAAAAGTCTATCTTGACACCTTTTTATACTACTAATGCGAAAACGTGCCTGTCTGTCCGTCTGTTAGTCTATCTGTCTGTCTGTCCGTTACCTTTTCACGCCAAAACCGTTGAACTGTTTTAGCTGAATTTTAGTATGGAAAAACTTTGACTCCCGGGAAAGGTCATAGGATACTTTTTATCCCGGAAATGTACGGTTCCCGCGCGGTAAATGAATTTTGTCGTAACGGAATCTTCTAGTTTTTAATGATTTTTTTTAAATTATTTTCATCCACAACTTGAGTGTCTTAATGACAGCTTGTTACTAGTAAGTAAGAACTTTAAAGGACAAGCATACTAATAATGCTTGTCCTTCAGACTCACCTATGGTTTCAGCAGTTAGATAAAGCAGACAGCTGAAACTTCACACAAACAAAAGAACAAAGGATTGATGTAAATTGTAAATTCGTAAGCTGCGGGCAAAAACCGTGATCGATTGTCTTTGGTGAGCGTAACCTTGCCACTGCAAATACTTAAATCATCTCCTTGGAGGTCCGCAGGATAACTGAAAAACCATGTTTTTATATACCGCGCACCTATAAGAATATTTTTGCTATAATTATAACTTTCAAAAGACATTTTTAGAGAATTGGAATATATATAGTTTGAATAAACACATTTACTTAAAATAGCACTACGCGAGGCTTACCAAGCCAGGACAACAAGCTAAGCCTCGTGCGTTTCGGACACATTTCGCTTAAGAGATTCGCTTACATGATGTGAAAGGTTCCATCGCCGCTTTGTTCTGAATGTGGTGTCATAAAGGACGTGTTATATATCGTGGCGGAGTGTGTTCGGAACGAAGGTGTTCGTAACGGAATATCGTCGATAGCTGGAGATTTAAAACTACTTGTAGAGTGTAATGTTATGCTGGCTTTTCCTCTTCCTACCGTGGCTAAAGCGCTGTACAAATTTTTTCTTACTGGTATGCTTCGTTTATATGAATATTTTTTTTTTGTACGTATAACAATTTACATGTATTACATATTCATTTAGATGTTCTAACGGAGAGACGTAGTTTGTAAAAAAATAATAATTTACATAAAGCCTAAAAAAATATATTATGTACGGAACTGCTTTAGCCGACCCGACTCGCTCCTGGCCGTTGCGGGTTTATTTTCGTGGCGCGTCTGTCACCTTCCTTGTTTTTATCTTCATGATAATTGTTTTCCAAATTTATTGAAATTAAAGTATTAATTTCCTACAGCGGCAAAAAATATTGTTTTGGCTGTATGTATGATCGTTACTTTAGGTACCTGAATCAATTATTGTATTATATCTTTTAATACCGAGTCTAATTTTAGGATATTTATCTTTGAGATATTTTTATACATATGAGTTCATCGGTTTTGTGTATTTATAAATATTTATAGTGTTGTTAAAGTCGTAGGAATCATCAAAGACATTGTCGCAGATGTTAGATGGTATAGATGCAACAATGCGAAAATTAGTTCTTCGATATTTTTTTCAAATATAAAAAGGTGTGTCAAATGCAGTTGAAAGCGCACTACTTTAAGATCGTTGAAGATACTGGAGCGGAGAGGCGCCAAAAGCGTGTTAATCGTCGAAATTTTTCGCGTTCCGTTTCTCGATAGTCTTATCGAGCTGGCAGGATCGGAATGTTAACTTTAGTGTAAAAAAGCACAGAGACAAATCTTCCGATCATTATTATAAATCTAAGTGTCTATACTGCCTCTAACCGTTCTCAGTTGTTCTATAAACTTTTTCACTTTACATAACTATAATTATTCGCTTATTACTTAATTTTTGTCCAATAACAGAGTGGATAGTTTTTTTCCTTGACGAGGTTGCTATAATTTCGGTACGGGTTCAGGCGAGCGTGACGTCTGTCGGTCTCGTCGTTTGGCATATAAATTACCAACTCCACTTTAATAACGTCAAATTTTATAGTCATGACTTAATTAAAATAATTGGAAGCTGGCATATTTCACAGATACCGTTCTCGTGGTTCCGTAGTTGACTTTAAGCCTTTATTATTATAGTACCTGTTTTCTAAACTAATTATATTATTTCAATAAGGATTTTTTAAATAAATACGTTTGTAATAACAGATAAATAAGACACTAAGAAATTAATGCATAAGCAAAATTTAAACTTACAGCGTCTATAGTTTGTAGGCCTATTTCTATTTTTAACCGACTTCCAAAAAAGGAGTTTCCTTAATTAGACTGTATATAAGTTATTTTTTTTTTAAACACAAAATTGATTTTTCACATTGATTTATTTTTATGCTTAAAAAAATAATGCGAAAAATCAAGTCAAAAGGCTGCGTTAGTGCGAGTTGGTAAAAAAAACAAATGAAGAATCAGACACACTTTGCCATATATAATATTAATATTTATGAGTATAGGATTTCATTAGTTGCTGCGTTAGTGCGTAAAGGAAAGACAAACACATTTTCCCATTTATATATATCTTGTTTATGATATTTAGGGGGCAAGCGAGTAGAGAAGTTACCTGATGAAAGCAACTGCCGTCGCCCATGGACATGGAATAGGGAATGGGAATATGGGTTAGTGGGGGATTAGGGAAGTTGGGCCACCGGTAAACTCACTCACTGAGTTAGTAGTACACAAACACAGCACAACGCCGTTTCACGCTAGATTTCTGTGAGGCCGTGGTGTCTATACAGTCGAGCCGGCTCATTCGTGCCGAAGCATGGCTCTCCCACGGCAATGAGCATCCGTATTATGTACTTGAGATCAGAAAATGTCTCATTGGTACACGCCTCCGCCGGGGTTCGAACCTGCACCCTCTCGAGTGCGAACCAAAGGTCTTACCCACCAGACCACGGACAACGGATAATCAGTATAGTATAGATTTATTATGCGTATATTAGCCTATACAGACCTCTAACATCCCTTAAACTATAAACTAAACAGTATGACATTAATTTTTTCTAACATAATTCGCACTCTAAATCATAAAACGTAGTAAGTCCAAGTCACCTGTTGTGGGAAATTGACATTTAAGTTTGACAGCCTTAATAATAATTTTCTACGACGGGTTATTTCTTGTTACTTCTTTGTTTAATTGTTAAAGTAGCGATAAAGTTGTGTGTTCGCCACGGGACAAGTTTTGTACCGTTTTGAAAACACGTTGACTAAATCTAATAATTCAAGTGTGGATCGTTATCTTAATTATTCAATTTATGTTAAAATTTACTTCATATTTTACTATTATGTTGCTATCACGTGCAATGATCTCCGAAAAACTAGTAATACAGGTACAAAATAAAGCACTACGAATAAATATTTGGTATTTCGAATAATTAAAAGCTGTGTTTAGTATAATGGGGAAAATTGAAAGAGAGCCAGTTCACGGACCTACGTCATTTGGTCGGAATATGTTAATTTCTTAGATCTATGATACACAATATTTGGTCAGCATAAAACTTTAGTCGATTGTAATCATATTTTAGTCGCTAATGACCTAAGCTGTTAAAAAGCGACTTTAAATTTATTAAAAAATCTATTTAGATAGATGTAATAATATTTTTTATTATAATTATAGACTAGTTGATGCCCGCAACTTTGTTGCGCGGAAATTTACGGAAACCGACCATTTTCCCGGGATAAAAAGTATTCTATGTGTTGCCTTAAAAGCTCCTAAGCTAGTGACTTAATAGCTGTTAAATACAAAAAGATATTCGAATCCGTTCAGTAGTTCCAGAGATTAGCGCGTACAAACAGACAAACAGGCAAAGAGACAACTTTTTTTCGTCGATTTGTGTTCTACTACTGTTCTTAAGTTGATGCATACATCATAACATCTACCTGCATGCCCAACTCGACACGTCAAGTGGTTTGGATTTGTTAACAGATCACTAGTCAGTCAGTCACCTTTGACCATATATTTAGATGATGATAGTTGTCAAGGTTACAGGCTAGGTAGGTGCCTGTCAGCGCCGCCGCCGCCGGGGTTCGCACGAGCACACAATTACCGCGATTAACAACTATTAAGTCCTCAGATTAATTGCTTCTGCGACATCGGCAAGCAACGATAAAATACATCGGATCGTATCGACAGGTTTTTGTAAGCGTTCCTAAGCAATTGAATTTAATATCTGGTATACACGTATTAAGTAGATAAGTAGGTAACTAAATTTTAAGTTAATAATTGCATGTTAACACAAAATTTAGTGGAAAGTTGCAAGTTAAATGAAATAACATACCAGAAGAATTTTATTGTCGTTTCAAAGTTATCGAACAGCTTGCCAATCTGCTTCCAATCTCAATTCCGATAAAATATTTAGGCTATTTTATCGAAACTGAGAAACACAACGCGACACTACGCGACTTTTAGAAGACGTCAGTTCCGTACCTCTAGTAGTAAAGTGTCGCGTCGTGTCTTGTCACTTAATGTAATCTCACCTTTACAGTTTTAACGTAGTAAAAAACGTATAATTAAAATACCATTGTAAACAGAACGACCCGGATATACCTTTTTAATGTCTGGTTTACACGTATTAAGTTGATAAGTAGTCAAATAAATTTTAACTTATTTTTAAGTAATTTTACTTGCAACTTGCTACTTAAATTTGTGTTTACATGCAATTAGTAACTTAAAATTAAGTTATCATTTAGTTACCTACTTACGTGTAAACCAGACATTAGGTTTTTGAATGGAAGAGAATTGTCATGTTTCTTCCAGTAATTTGTAAAAGTTTTATACAATAAAGAAAAACAATAATAATACTAAAAAATTTTATAAACCAACGAGTCTAAATGCATCTCAATTTCATGTAATACATTAATATCAAAATGATAATTGAAGACATAAGTGGAAGAAGTGGATAACTAATAATTTGCAATCTTCGAGTATACACTATTTTTTTTCGATAAAAATTTTACAAATCAAATCTTGTATCTTACCAATTTTATTATCTAGCTATACATCAAACCCACATTATTTTAATTTCGAAAAATTTCTCCCCGGATTGGACCCGCGTCCATTAATGCAAAAATCCGGGTTTTTAAAATGTTAGGTAACATCTTCAACTTGTCTTCAATTATTGTATCATTTACGGGGTATCGAAGACTGCAGAAACATGGGGATTGAGGGTTTAAAATCGAAACGGGTAATGCTCTTCGAGGAGGACCAACGGTCGTCGGTAGCCTGATGATGATGGGATTAAGATACCGAATCAGGCTTCACGTTAACCTTTATAAAACATCTGTTTTCGGTAAAATGAGATGAAGACATTAACGAACTACCAATTTGTACGTCGGCCGAGGCGTTTTCTCCTCGTGAAATGCCACGGGGCGAGGTCCAGGCCGTTAAGATCATTGCATCCGATCGAATCAGAGTAATTATAGATTTTTTTGACATTTTATGCAACGCCGTCGGTGTGGTCTTTGCATATTGAACTTTGAGAGCGGGGCGCAGGGTGCATTTTGGGATGAATCCTCACCGACGTCTCATCGTCCCATTGACGACACGCGATGGATCATAATGGCGCTGATGTGCAACATATAGATGCTCGTTTCGACAGAATTTAATCAAAATTAACACCATATGTACGTTATAACGTAGTGGTTAATACATTTGGGTGTGTGTGTGTATTTCTTTAAGAGTGATAATTTTTAAGGTGTATGAAACTTCTCAGACTTACCGTAAACGCATATAAAGTTTTTCGTAAATCAGGAATATCTATGTCTATAAATCTATATATACATATAATAAAACAGTGAAATTGTCGTGTCTATACAATTAATATTTTTACTAACTAATAAATATGGGGGCCTTAGGAACGAACAGTAATAGAACACAAATCGTCAAAAAAGTTGTCTGTTTATCTGTTTTTACGCGCAAATCTCCGGAACTATTGTCAATAATATATAATACTTTTTATCCCGGGAAAATGTAAAGTTGCAGGCATCAACTAGTATATAATAATTTTATAAAATTTATGAAAATAAAAAATTCATCTATAAACAACAATATCAACAGTCCCACACAAGGTCATGTATCACGTGAATGTGTGGGTATGTCAATGTTTGTATGTTTGTCCACTACGGCGCTATCATCCACCAAACACGTCCTTTGGCCCTAATAATATTGTCCTAAACTTGACAGTGCCCTAAATAAAGTAATCTTGTTTGCTTATTTCCGATACGATTTCTACTAGGTAGGTATGTTTGACAAGAATGATACGGATAATAATATTATGCCAATAATTAAATTTATTGGTTGATTATTATTAGAGCAGTTTTAAATATAGCCACGGAAATGAAAAGAAATTCGCCGATGGAAAAAATCTATTTTCTAGCTTGTTCAAAACGTTTCGTGTATTCCAGTATTAAACGAACCAAAAAAAAAACTACACGTTTAAATTTTTATTATATCTCAATCAAAAAAGTCAGCCTGTTAAAATCTAAGCTAAGCGCAAAAGTGGTAAAAAACTATGTGTTTTTAAGGAAGTGCATTTAACTTTGGTTTGGAGCTTAAATATTAAAATAATTTATTCATAGAAACATTGAATCCCAAAGTATTTTATGGGATCATAACATTATTGAATTAGATAATTCAGCTAATACTCTATCTGTATACTGAGTTTAATCAAAATCAGTTCAGTAGTTTTAGCGTGACCGACAGATAAACATCAAACAAACACTTTCGACTATACACACAGATACTGTCCCATCAACCATAATGTCAAAGTGTATGCGCAATACTCACTCAAGATCGCAGCGCCTCTAAACGCGTTTCATCGAAAAAGAAAAAAATCCCATCCTTCATAATGCCCGAGTGTAAGAAAATTCGAACATAAATTATGAAATCACCGCAGAATCTATACACAGTACATCGAGTGCGGTAATAGTAAAAACAGTTAGCGACTACGGTACTTAGTTTTTTAGTGACTAGAATGACGGTGCAGGTGATCAAATCTTAGTTACATTCGTATATCTGTCTGATGTCGGTCAAGTGTTGAAACCGTTAGCTCTCATAGTTTTAGTTTTATCTTTCAATAACTTTTTCCATGCGCCCTCGGAATGTGAAAGTTTGTTTGGATGTTTGTCAATCACACCGTTACTTATTTATTTATTTATTTACAATTTATTTCAGACATGTTTGCCCATATCATAAATACCTTACAGACATACATACATCTTATATTTTTAATAAAACTAACACTTTAACTCAACACGTATTGTCTGCGAGTAGTTAAGTCTTTAAACCCGGCCGACAGATCACGACTTTCATGGAATTGACATATTCTGATGTCTGACCAAATATGTAGGTCCCTCAACTGGCTATTACAATTTCTTCGATGGTACATTGAGGACTAAATAATTGTTAGGATACTTTCAACATTCAACATAAACTTTATTTTGATTTATTAAGTAAAATATTTAAAGTGGAAATATTTATCACTATGCGAAGTAAGCAAAACCAAAGTCGGACTTTGAACAATTTAGTAAGAAATGGAATGTGTACGTTAACATTTGTTTAACATAAATAGCTTAAACGCCATCTTCGCACTGTCGCTTGACGTTCGCAAAAGAGATAATTCAGCGGTAGATGCAAATAGTTCAAATTCTTCTTTATTTTATTTATTTATATGGCGCTTCGGCTACAACCATGGCCAGTGTCAAGTAGAGGCGTGAAACCAATTTTCTTGTTCCAATAATTTTTAGCAACGTTACATAAATTTCGTCATGTCTAAAGTCTAGTCAGAGTAAAGATAAAACGTCACACAGTCAAGTCGGTCGATTTAGTAAAGCGGTAGAAACTTTACTAAAACTTCGGATGGAGTTTTGGAGGGGAACACAAGCACGGTCCTTGAAGTTGTATCACTTGTCCACACTTGTGCATGACAACGATTGTTTAATAATCGATATTCTACCATTATTACACATTAAACACCGAAATAACACAAATTTAACAAAAAATACAAAACACACAACGTCACTCTGAACCGCCAAAAAACCAAAGTATGCTTTTATATTTTTAATAAATAAAACGCTACGCACACTACAATACTTTGACATGACACGATAATCATACATGAAATAATCTACAGTTAATGGTTGACGTCTGTGTTTTTTTAAATAAAATTTAATGACCTGATAATGAGATCTTTATGCCAAATTGAAAAGATTATATTGTTTATAGCTCCTCTACACAATGGATTTAAATATTTATGGACGAATTTCGACCGCAGGGAGACCTCTAGTATCGTTATTAGACCGTTCGTCAAGTTTTGTGTTATTTGCTACCAGCATAGCCGGCGATTAGCAGCGATTTTTACCTTGACGTAACACTTCGTAGCATAATGTAACATTCGTAGCGTAACGCACCACTTCGAAGCGTAATATAGCGCCTGGCAGCTCTACGTAGCGGAACGTACCACATCATATCACACTAAGAAACGTAGAACTTCATAGCGTAACGTAGCACATCGTTGTGCACTGCGCAGTGTAAGCCTTCGTAGCGGAACAAAGCACATCGTACTGCACTGCGCAGTATAGAACTTTTTAGCGGAACATAGCACATGAAAATGAATGAAATGAAAAGCGCACTTCGCAGTGTAGAACTTCGTAGCAGAACATAACACATCGTAGCGCACTGCGCCGTGTAGAACTTCGTGGCGGAACATAACGCATCGTAGCGCACTGCGCAGTGTAGAACTTCGTAGCGGAACATAACACATCGTAGCGCACTGCGCAGTGTAGAACTTCGTAGCGGAACAAACACATCGTAGCGCACTGCGCAGTGTAGAACTTCGTAGTGGAACATAACACATCGTAGCGCACTGCGCAGTGTAGAACTTCGTAGCGGAACATAACACATCGTAGCGCACTGGGCAGTGTAGAACTTGGTAGCGGAACATAACACATCGTAGTACACTGCGCAGTGTAGAACTTCATAGCGTAACATAGTACATCGTAGTGCACTGCACTGTGTAGAACTTCGTAGCGAAACATAACACATCGTAGTGCACTGCGCAGTGTAGAACTTCGTAGCGAAACATAACACACCGTAGCGCATTGTACAGTGTAGAATTTCGTAGTGGAACATAACATATCGTAGCACTTTAATACTTGACGTAGCGCAACGTAACGTAGCGCTACGTGAAGTAGCAATTCGTAGCGTTACGTTGATGTCATGAAATGTGTTACGCTAAGTAGTCATTTATAGAGATAAATGACTACTTAGCGTAACACATTTCGTATTGCAATATGCACCATGGGCAATAAAACCTGTATGAAAAATGACGACTTCTCATAATCTTAAATCCAGAAAATTTATTGAAACCTGTTTAAAATACTGACTATTCTGACAGACGTTGTTTTGCCTTATAAATTATTTCTAGGCTACTAAGGGGTATGAAAAATACCAAAACTCAATGTGCTCACAAAAATTCATGAGATTCAATCAAGCCGTTTCGGTAGAGAACGGGAACAATCATTGTGAATGAGAAATTAATATATAAGGTAGATGTCGTAAAATATCAAAGAGTTATTTCAGAGGTTTCAGAAAACTTCAGAAAATTTCAGAGAACTCTTCTCATTAGGAAACTCTTATTATTAACATTCTGTAATCAAGAAGATAGAGAAATTTAATGATATACTTAACTTCCATATGACGTTATTTCGAATACAGATTCTGTTAATCACTTTATTAATTGTATTTCATTATTCACTGAATGTCCCTGAGTGTAGCTGTAGAATGAGCACATTTTCTTGTATCTGAATTTACTAAACTCTAGGTTTCTAAAGCATAAAGGAAATGGTAACATCTCTTATTAGTCTCTAATATGATAAAAACCTTGTGTGTAAACTGTCTACACTCTGCATGTAACTGGTAAGTAATCGAAGGCTATCACAATAATCTTACTGGCGTGACACCAGAGATATAAATCCCATTATAAAAGTTAAAGCCGTGTTTCATCATCATCAGCGTGGCGGTAGCGTATTGCCATGACATTGGTTATGAGCGCGACGAGTTACCGGTTGCGCTACTCTGTCAGTTGCCCGTCAACGCTGACGGCAATAATATAGTAACGCGTCCTTCGCCTCGTCCCACGTTTCTAGGGCGCGGTTCAGATGTTGTGGTCAAGCTTACAGAAGTTTACAGTGTGTCAACAGTGTGATCGCCAAAGGTGAGAAATAAATAAAATGGCACCTTTATAACAGAACTTGGTGCTTACGGGTAATTATCGTTGATCAAAGGCGATCATAGACGACGATCGACGAGCAGAGCCGAGTTTGTCCTCTACACGATTGCGCTCACGTGCCATCGTTATTAATCGCCAATTATTAAAAGGAGCTATCACACAAAATTTTATTGTCTTTGCGCTCAATACTGGCGGTATGGTTTATTAAGCCTCTGTCAAATTTCTATATACCGTGATTGTCAACAACCAAGTGACACCACAACACTTTGTTTACAATCGCGTTTTGTATGGAAATGACAAATTACTTGACAGAAGATTAATGTACTGCCAATCTTGAGCGAATGCATAATAATTCCTACTTATACGTCCTTTTTAGAAATTGCAATTTTTTATATTATTAAGAACACATTATCTTAACATACTACGTGATTAATGGTGATAGCTTAACCCAGGATTCGAACTGGCGACCCACAGCTGTCCCAACGATTGCAGGCATGGCGTAAAATTAACACCCACAGATGTAATTATGGTAACAATTAGAGCGGTTTGTCTAATTAATAACGACATTGAAACGTCGCAGTGTGTTCCTAGTGCCCGAGAGACAGATGCCTTCTTCGGTATTGTTTTTTTTTTATTTTTATTTGTCAACAAAGCTTGAAGCAGTGGATGCTGTTTTTGGGCAGAAATATATAGAGTTTTAAAATAATATTGAAGACAGTGTCCGACTTAAGCGGTCATAACAATGACGGAGACAAGTGTCCCGTATTCTACAAAGCTCGACCAGCTGCTTATCAAAATTAACTAAAAATTTATTTGAATTTAGAAATTGGAGCACTGCACTGTTTTTTTCAACTTTAGATTACATTTTGATCGTAGCCAGGAAATAACATTGTCGAGCGAATTTATTACTTAAAATTGTTTGTATTCATTTAATAAACAACTACAATTATTTATCTTTTATATATATTATTGCTTTTAAATAAATCATGACATGTTGTGATATTAATTAAGAAGTTTTACTATCTGTTTTACTGTGCCCTGCATAGGTTATATTCAGTGTGTACATTCCGACCAGCAATTTCGAGCATATTCTAAAGTATGGCAAACCGAAAGCCGAAGACCCTGACTGCCATCTGCAGGTGGAACTTCGAAATAAGAAGATGAAGAGCATCCCCATACATTTCGCACAGAACTACTATGGAGAGACGTACAGTCCTACTCTTACTAACATCAATGAGAAAGACGAATTCATACCTATGGAGAATGTAAGTTTATTTTAAAATTAGGGTGGTGGTAGTGAGCAAATGAATTACCTCATAAAAGGCTGTGGTAGTCGCCCATGGACACTCCCAACTTCAGAAGAATTGCAGGTGCGTTGCCGGCATTTTCCAATATAATACACTCTTTTTTTAAAGTAACGTATCTAAATATTCAACTTTATTCTCTATATTTTTATGAAATTAAATGTAATCTCGATAGTATGATACGAATACATTTTTGTAATATTCCTCTCATTAGTGCCTACAAACTGTATTGTATACCACACACTGCCAAAATGACTAATGGAACATACATTTTATTTATACAAAACATGCGACGTGGAAAAACTAAATAGGGTTTCGACCGGTTTTAACGAGACCCGAACTTATTTGTGTACGTAACAATGGCGTCGACACAACAGAAGCCTTCAATTTATCAGCAAATTTTTTGTGGTGGAGCTAAATTACCCGAGCTTTTTGTAAAGAAAACATTTAGTAAAATATTAATATTGTTGACTGGCCAGTTACGGTTGCGTCAAAGCAATGGAAGATTTCGACGGAGGCATTTCCCAGCAAGTCAAAATCATAAGCTCTTGAAGAATCCACCCAAGTGCAAGTGCGAATCGCACACGATGGGTTTGGTACCATATACAGGAGTAAAACTAGCCCAAAATGTTTGGTTAAAATCCCCTTTAATTTTAATTTTTATTATTAACATAAAGAAAAAATATTCAGGCAATACCAATCTACAAGTCATAACTAAATTAGTATTCTGTGAAGCCGTGGTGTTTCTCCAATTAAATCTGGCCTTACGTGCATAAGCATAGCAGCTCTCCTTAATCTTTCACCTCTACTCTGACGACACTGTCATGATTATATTGTGACTACTTTTAGATACTGGAAGAGTTACTCAAGCGGTGTCAGATCGAGCACGCCGTATGGACGTCAGACAAGCCGGGCAACTTCCACCATGTGGTGTTCCCGGTAGCCGCTGGTGATGAATGCGAGACGATGCTGCACTGTCTCACCCAGCTCGGCATTGGAGTCAGACATAAGTCTATCGTCAGGTATATGGTATTGTAGCGGAAATTACCACGACTTTCAGGTAAAGGAGCTACTGAAACGATGTCAGCACGCCGTATGGCCGTTGGACAGGCCGGGCAACTTCCATCACGTGGTCTTCCTTCCTTCCAAAGTCTATTAAAAAAAAGTTAAATCTTTCTCTGGTCAAAGTGTAGGAGAATTAGATGTATGTACTCACTATTATGGCATATTTTATATATTAATATTTTCACTTTCTTTTCAGTGTTCTACCGTGTAGCGTCGTACATTCAGCTAACGAACGAGCCATCGATGACGATACAACAGCGTTGTAAGTTTTAGCTTATAAAATATAACAATTATGTGTGTTTAAGACATACATTCGGAGTTTCGAAATCTCCCCCGGTAACAGAAAATAATTAATATATAATTAATAAAAACAAGAAATAAGAATTCCTCCTTAGAGATTATAGTGTTACTTATATTGTATTCTATTAAAAAAAATGTTAAACTTAACTGGTTAGCTTAAAAGCTTATACAGTTTTTTTTTACAAAAAATCAGTGTCTACACACATTTTTTTTCTGATTAACTACGAGCTTAAGAAAAAAGTCCTCACTAGTAATAAAAGAATAAGGATCTGAAGATTTGATGATTCTGTAACAAATATTTTTTGGCTAATGTGGTTAACATTTTGACATACTTATGTATAGGAGGTTAAACTTGCCCTTTAAAAAAAATGACTCAGACAATGCTTTTCTCAGCCTGCATCAGCTAGCAAGTTTTGACTAGATCATTTAGCTGTCGTATTCCAGTGCTTACCTAATTCAGCCATTTAAAACTATATCCAGGCGCAAGAACGAGGAGGCGCGTCGCTGGCGCAGCTTCGTGGAGTCTATCCGGTCCAAGCTGACGGTAAAACAAGTGGTGGACGGTGTCCGCCTTGGCGGGGAACTGTCCTTTGACTACCTGACGCTGATCATCACTGCTGAGTGAGTTACGAAGTGAATATTTTAAATAAAAAGGACTCGACAGACGTTGTCCTTCCAATCTTGGTTTGTGAATCTAAACCATTCTTAAATCTCCTTAACGCAAATAAAAACTAAAGTTCCAGTCGTTTCGTAGTAGTTCAGCGACAAACATACGCACACAAAAATTATATATTATAATGTTAAGGGAAACGGGTAATCTGATAAAAAGAATTCGAATAAACGAAAGTACACTAAATGTATTCGTTTATAGTGTCGCTGTTTAAGCAGACTTTTAGATCACTTATGGCATGCAAAAGCTTCTTATAATATTACTAGTTGACCCCGCAGGCGTTGTTCTGCCGAGCTATTTTGGGAATCTTAACCATTCTCAGATCCCCTGGAACACACACAAAAAATTTCATCAAAATCGGTCTAGTCGTTTAAGGGATGTTCAGTGACATACACACTTACAGAAGAATTATATATATTAAGATAATTGCTATTATCGCGGGCCTTATATGGCGACCGAAGAATAGACAAAATGACAGATAGTTGCGATAAACTGACAGATTTTCTTTGTGCATCCGCCACTTTGTCTATCTTGCTGTAGAAAGAAACACTTTTTCAATCGCCTGCAAGCAGGGGGTTTAACCGCATGAAAAACAACAAAAATCAAAAACAACAAATCATCTACATTTACAGTTCGCTGGCTGCCCTCGGTCTGGTGGAGAACAACGCGTCCAACATTGTGGCGGCGATGCTGGTGTCGCCGCTCATGGGGCCCGTGATGTCCATCACCTTCGGAACCGTCATCTCTGACAGGTATACATTAACAACAAAGTAACAACACTTTGATATACATAGGGATTTTCGAATAGGGAATATACGTGTAAAACAAAATTTATTGAATGCAAATTATTATGATAGTTTGCCTAAAGATGTACAGAATGACAAAAAATCTCTGAATTCTGTTGAGAAATAAGTAAGATATTAGCGATGTAAGTTTTCTGCCCGTCTCTTTCTCTTAAAACGTAATTTAGTATGAACTTTGTATGCAGCTTATGGACTGCTTATGGACTGACTACTTTAAAGGCTTGTAACTTTGTTGTTTTCAATTTTATCAAAAAACTGTTTGGACTACATAGTTTTTCAACAACGTAAGATTTATTTAATTAAATAATAAAAAACCATGCATATTTCCTATTCCACTTGACGTCACTACACACCATAACACACTTCATCGACCCCCTTCCCCATGGATATATTACCTAATGGTATTTCCAGGAGTCTCGTTCGTAGCGGTTTCGAGAGCCTGGTCCTCGGCATGTTCCTGTCCCTGCTGTTCGGATTCATATTCGGCCTTATACTGGGCACCACGGAGATGCCCTGGGGCTTCGGCGACTGGCCCACGGAGGAGATGAAATCTAGGTACGGATACAAGGTGCTTAAATACAGTGGACCCCCGATAATCCGGCCCCTTCTTACGTAATTAACGCCTTTAAGCTTGGTTTACAATGTGCTGAAGAGAATAATTTACATTCTACAACAATTTTTTACTTTTGGCAAGACTGAGAGACAAAGCTCTGATAGAATTAATTAATATATTATTTTGTCCAAATGTCGTAGGTCCGTCAACTAGCTGTAAAATCTTATTATTAGATACGTATTATAAGGTACTCTTTTGTAAAATTATCCGCACTATAGAGGCCCGTTTTAGGCAATGCTCTATAATCCGACAAATTCGATAGTCCGACACTGCCCTGTAAATTGTTAGTCGGACTGTTGGAGGTACAGTGGACCTACATATTGGCATACATTTTGGTAAAAAATAATCTGAAACTAAAAATTTTTATTTACATAATACATAACGGCCATTCTCCGGAGAGCAAATTTTTGGGCTCTCCCGGGCTCGTATACTCTATTCTATTCACATATTTGAGAATATTAGTTTTAAATAGTAGATGCATCCGTACCTAGCTACAAACTTAAACCAGGCTCCTGATTTAATTAACATTTAATAAATTAATCTAGTCTTCAAAAACCTGTTTTCCTAAGTGCCATAACATGTTCTGAAGCCAATTTAATCTTGAAACTTGTATCTTATTTTTTTATCGTACATATATATTTATATTTACATCGATCCATTTAGCATTTTAACGCTTATAAACATTATCTATCGCATTAAAAAACATCGAGTCTATAGACCCAGTCTATAATTAGCTATGATGAAATAATCGTTTGTCCGACCAAAATTATAATTACCATAACCTTTGTTATTTTCCGGTGCACACCCTAAAATAACAGGATTTGACAAATCAAAAATGCGTCACATCGCTATTTCTGAGGGTGTGCTATGGCCCAGCAGTAAGATTATAATTACGGCAACATTGGGAATAGAGTTTTATAATTACCGATATTTTTATTTGCCATTTCATTTTTAAAATAGATTATATTATATCTATATAATTATTATGTATAGTATATTGATCGAGTCAATCTAGACATAACTAGCCTACGCACGTGGCCTTAAGTTATGTATTGCAAACTATATTGGTTTTCGATTTTTTTTAAATGTTACTTTTTCTTATTACCGTATACTATTGACCATAATATGATTCTAATAACCGTTGTATGAAAAATGCATAGGTTTTTTTTGTGAATTGAAGTTTTCTCGTGGTTTTTGAAGCTTATTATTATTAATATAAACATTATATTATTATACAAACTTAATATAAAAGTATAAAACTATAAAAAGAAAACCTTTTCCAAATTGTTCCCAACTGGCAGAGTACCAAGCAAACTTATAGCATTGCCCCGTTGGATAGCAATTGCTACCCATTATGCCAGATAGCTCCCGGCTCTGGGGTCTTGGGAGGCTTTGATAAGCTTTTTAGATATTTCTCTAAAGACCTTATGTGCTCCCGGACCTCCACCCAAGCTGCTCAATAATGAGGTCTCCGCTGAGGTTTTCATATTTGCGCCGTTTGAGGTTCTCCTGTTTCGTGGGTTAGCGGCTAACCTAATCTACCTCAAATCGAGGGGACACTTAGGCCAGGTTGGCAGCTAACCTAACCAGCTTCATATCGAGGAGAAACTTAGGTTAGGTTAGCGGCTAACCTAACCTGCCTCGTATCGAGGAGACACTTAGGTCAGGTTAGCAGCTAACCTTACATACCTCATATGGGGGAAAGGGGGACGGCGTTCGCCACTGCAAACATACAAACATAAACCTTTACAAATTTAGTGTCTCGAGTCTCGACTCGTGTTATACAGATTTAAGGCGATACTAATGACGTCACCATTGCAAATTGAGACACAGCGTGTCGTCTACGTGACGGCTTACCGACTTACGACAAAAATAGACTAATGGTGTTTGCTATTCCGAACAAATAGGAACTTATCCGAAATAAAATGTAGACACTTGACCCTCGATTGAAGGACACGGATAAACATTTTGTGTGATGTTCTTCATGGACACAAAGATTTTAAGATTCTTTTTTATTATCTGCAATCTGCATTGGACGTATTGCTAATAAAAAGTTTTTCAATAACAATGTTTTGTCACATAATATGTATACAAAGACAAACGTGCAATCCTTTACCTATTAATATTATGAATGTAAATTTCATCAGATTGTCTGCTACCACAAGCTTTTTTATGATATTTAGGACGTAAGCGAGAAGACGGGCTACCTGATCTAAAGCAACTACCGTCACCCATAGACACTCGTGACATCCGAAGAGTCGCAAGTGCATTGCCGGCCTTTATCAGGTAATAGGGAATGGGAATAGGGATAGGGGATTAGGGAAGTTAAGCAAACGGTAAACTCACTCACTGAACGAAACATAGCAACGCCATTTTACGCCAGTTTTCTGTGAGACCGTGGTATCTATATACTCCGGTTGAGCCGGCTTATACGTGCCGAAGCATGGCTCGCCCACGGCAGTGAGCATCCGTGTAACATCATTGAGATCGGAAAATGTCTGCCTCCACCCGAATTTGAACCTGAATATTCTCGAGTGCGAACCAAAGGTCTTACCCACTAGGCCACGGACGCTCCTAAAAAATTGTTATAGCATGAGAATTCTTTAAATATCCAAAAAATATTCAGATCCCAAAATAAAAGAATATAATTATTAGATACCCAAGATTTTTTTAGTTACAGCGAAGTAACCCTATAAAAACGTAAAAATTACATTTTAGTGTTTACTTAAGAATAATTTTAATACTCATTCAGAATTTAATGAAATAGGAAATTTCTATTTTTTCTGCCCATCCGAATAATTTTAAGGACAATAATAATACCCCGCCGGCATCTTGACTGTACTTAAATGACATAGACACAAGTTATCCCGACTCATATTACGTAGGGGCAACGTGCGCTCTCTCTGGATGGGAGTCCTGTGGGCGCTCACTTCAGGTACCGGCGTGGCCCTCGCCCTTCTACAGGGCAGTGCGGGGCCGCTCATAGGCATCGCTATTTCCGCTTCGCTACTACCACCCGTCGTTAACTGTGTAAGTATTATGTAAATGTCTTGTGAGAACGAACCTAAGGGCTTGCGTTAATTTGAGACAGTCTTAATAGGAATGCTAAAGATGATCGCACATTTGTCGACACTGTTATTGAAGAGTGCCTCTGAAGACGTTATCAAAGTACTCAAACTCGATACGGATACGTAGTTTTATTTTAAAGATGCTATGACCACTGACTATCTTCTGGTTAAATTACTAGAACCAGGCTATCATGTATTTGAAAATGAAGATATGTTGGAGAATATATGTGAACACCTGTTTGCCAAGAAGATTCCAACGTTATTCTTAACCTGATTCCAGTTTTTTTTAGTTTTACCTCTATCTCAGAGACCTGCATTTTCCGACTCCATCATAATAATAGATTTCTGACATCATAACATTGCAGTGTCACTCAATCTACATGTCTGTGCTATGCAAATGCTGCCAGGTGAATCGGAAGTCGATAAGTGGCGTAAATTGCGCTTCCAAGATTTGACCCGTACAACTAATGAACATACCAAGTCAATTAAACTATGGTAAAAAAAATAATATAGACAACCCTGTTCAAAATACTAATAAAAAGTTATAGTAAGGAGTAATGATAGCTGCAGCTGCCTTCATAGTGACATCACCATCACCTATCGTGATCTCTTGTACCTAAATCTCTCATCTGTTCAGGGTTTATTCTGGGCGCTGTCGTGTATCTGGCTGCTGTACCCGGGCGTTAAGATACCACACATCAAGGGCGAGCCCTACTTCGGCAACTCGACCTACGAGCCCTTATACCACGACTATTTGCCGATCGAGTTCGCCGTTAATGGTAGGTACGTTTAAACTTAGGTCAAAAAGAACGCAGATAAATAGTAACTTAGTACTATACCTATTATGTGTAGTATATGTGATTTACTTCACATCTACAAACTTAACATTTTAGTACTTTGTAAGTAGAAACCACCACGAAAATGTGTGAATTAATTATCTAAGGAAATAAATTATATGCTGTAGTCGACAAAGCTTGGCCTACCTATACATAAGATCGCTCCTAGACAAGTGAGGACAATAACCACTGGTGCCACCTTAAATCTTTTTTACAGCATTACTTGTATTCTTTAGGCATCGTCAGCTGTTGTCTCACCATCGTCAACGTGATCTGCATATTCATCACCGCGATAATCTTCCTCAAGATCAAGGAAGTAGCTGCACCTTACACCTCCACACCTGATCTCAGACGGTTCTGGGAACAGGACATTAGAGTCGCGAGAGAAGCGAACAGAGCCCAGCAGCGGGGAGAGGAAGATGAGAGGACTGAGTAAGAAATAATAAGAATAATAATGTGTTTTACTACTTTCATAAAGTATATATCAACCAGCTATTATTAAACTTATCTGACAGATGTAGTACGGAGAATCTGTCAAGTTAGTTGTGTATAGCCTACCCGACACATATGAGGACGTGTTGATCTAGTCCCTTAAACTCTTTATTCGGATAAAACAAATTTCGGATAAAGCAATATGTTCATGAAAACGGAAGGCGGCTTTACTGCTGGAAGCATATTCTTCTAGGCAACCAGAAATGGTTTTCTGTAAGGTTTCATCGGCCATTGGGTCGATAGGAAGACACTTTCTCCCTTACTAGTTATTTTTTTAATCAAGGACAAATGGCTAATGGGTCACTCGAAGTAAAACGTTGTGAAAATTGCGTGGTGGCCAAGGGAAAATCTTCCGATCGAGAGAGATGTTACTCGGTCAGGCCGAAACCTACATGTTACAAAAATTTCGATAGCGCGATACAGGACTATTACGCTTAATGTAGGTACTGCCATAACGTCTACCGTCGCTTATGGACACTACATCGGAAGAGTTACCAAGTAGCAAGGCTTGTTCAAGCGATATTATAAACAACTGCTCTCTGGTTATTACTTTTTCATACACAATATGATAGCCCTGTCATCCTAAAAATATGTTATTATTTTATACCTCTACCTCTTTTTAGACTGGTGCTAGAAGATCTAAGCCAGGAAACAGAGGAAGGAGTGAAACAGAAGTTAGAGGCGGCAGTACAAGAAGCTCTGGACGACGAGACTTACAGGAAGGTCAAGAGGATGAGCTACCAGAGCCATAATGCTGACGAGGTTAGTTTTTTTAAGTATTAAAAATTTAAGGATAATTTCACAATGGATACAACCCGACTATACAACCATCACACATCCTCACTAGCTTGAGTAAGGCTGGCCGCAAACGCACATTTTGTGCATGAGGTTTCTGAGTCTTTTTCTACATTGGGTCACCCGAATGCATTGAATGAGTAGAAAATACAGTAGGTTTTTTTAATGATAAGTAGGGGGCAAGCGAGCAGACGTGTTCCTGATGGAGAGCAACTGCCGTCGCCCATGGACACTGCGTCGCGTGCGAACCGAAGCCAAAAAAACCCACTTGGCCACGGACGCTCTAAACCTTCACAAATATATTACAACACCACATTCTTATGTCCGTTATAATCTTCTTGTATCCGTATGCGATTTCGATTTCGAACTTTTTATACGGAAACTGCAGTTGCGGCCGGCCTTAGGCTACATACCTAGTGTCAACGGCACATTCAAATATTCGGACTCCAAAGAATGAGCCGTACTACCCTAACGTCATTTAACCTTTGTAATAAGACACAACGTTCGTTTGAGTCTCAATTCGGAATTCAGAGCACATCTTCTGATTAGGATTGATGATATATCAGCAGACGGTACTATAATAAGCCGCAATAGAAGATACGCAATTAACATAAACGTGTTATGGCAGCGACTTTCATTTGGTAGCGAGCCAAATCATAATAACTAAGCACTACATTACAATAAAATTAAATTCGATTATCAGATGCTATCACAGCTTATATGATTTCAGATTGTTATTATAACAGTTAAAGTGTCAATAATTTAACATTATTAGTTATTTTTATTTTTTTATTTACTATTTGTTGCACATACAAATCAGTAACAAGAAAATATACATAAAAGAAAGACGACACAACAGGTACTGCTTATCTCTAAAAGAAATTTCTTCCAGCAGTCCTATGCTATGGAGAGAAATGTGATGGGAGATATCTAGATAGACAAGACAAAATAAAATATATAGATGAAAGTTAGAAAAAAAAACTTCTCAACGCAAGCGAATGTGCGGGTCACTCTTGGTTTTATATGCAAGTAATAAAGAATTTCTTTAAATCTGATGAAAAAACACCTCTAAAACAACCATAAAAAATACAAAACATAAAAATGTCAATAACAAATAAAATATTGCTAGGCATTAATTCTTTCATTCTTAATCAGGTAGGTATAAGACATACGGTCAAAGGCCATTAATAATTCAGTTTCTATTATCTCATTAATAATTCAGTTTCTATTTAAAGTACCATAAAATATAAGTTTTAAACTTGTTTTAAATATTTTACTAGAGTATGCAATTTTCTACATTGAATAAATTATTAATAAAAACATTTCTGTCTAGAACTAGTTTAACCATCGTTTCGTTGTTTAACTAGCAAGTTGGACCATAGTAGAATAAGTTTACTGTGTCAGTAAGTATTTCTGACCATTCATTGAGAACCACGTGAGAATTTTCTTACAATAGACAATGTTAAAAATTTTACACATATTTTCGTAGACATATTGAGGGTTATGAATCTGGCATTTTACCAAAAGAAGCGGGAAGAATAGCATAGTATGGAGTTTGCTTGAACTTAAGTCTGCTAAGCACTCGCACTCGCCTGTAGGTTCGCCTTATTAACTTCTCTGATAGTACCAGGGTCTTCACATGTTATTTGAGCAACACGACAATAAACGTAAATAGGAGACAGACATAAGTCTCAATCTCGGTATCCTGTGGCGCTGACGGGTCAATTGCTCTTTTGTAATCAACAATTTGTGGCTCGGAGGAAAGCTTCCGTCGCCGACTCCCGCGCCGCTTCACACGATATCCGCGTGATCGGGTTGCACAAAATATTTTTAGTGCCCTACACGGCCGCAGCCCTCTCCGAATTCTGCCTCTGTTATTGTGGCACAATCGAATATTTCGTAGTTCTTATTTTCAATTTGAATTTTATTGTTCAAGAGTAAGACTGTCGCCTTCGGTTTTGAAAAAAAAATTTTTCGGATCTACATATACACGCAGGAAGTGAGGAAAATTTTTCAGGATAGTACATTAGATAAAATTAAACCGGCATTTACCTACTTATTTTGAGGTCCTTTACCTCGATAACGAATTTTGCGGCAATATCAGTTCTAGTTTTGTAAAATACTACTTTAATTCATTTATCTCACTTCATTTTCCGTAACAAAATCTATGTGTTAATTTAAATTATTATCTATGTGCGTCTATGATTGAGTAGTTTAGTTGAAAATTGATTCAGTAGTTTTTGCATAAAGGAATAAAAAACAAACAAATTTTCCCATTTATAAAGTTAATAAAGAATAGGATAACCCTGGCTTGAAATATATGAAATAAATGCAGGTAATTAAATCGATGGAAGGTAATTATGATCATTTATTTAACGTATGGACAAATAGTAATTACTGCGCAAATGATTGATCAACAAAATATGAACATTATAACATTTGATCGTGTTATTATTGTAATTAATACGTCCATAAAATATAATGGGCACGATAACGACGTTATAAAACGTACACAAGGGTAAATCACGGTATTTATCTAAATATAGTTGTAATGTGACCGTGAACTATAACTCAAATTGTAAAAAGCAGTTATTTTCAGGGTCTGTACATCATTAGTAGAGGAAAATACGGAACCAGTTTCTCTGTTTAGAAAGACGCCTGTCAAACTTGATTGACTCTTGATTTTAGGAAAGAGTATACTCTATTCACTCTTCTGCACATTCTGAAATGCAAATGGCGATTACAAAATGGTGACCGATAATTATCGGTTATTCGTAAGACAGTCATATCATGGAGCCGGCAGTCGGCACCCATGCAGTTTATTTTATAACCTGACTTATACTGCCGTCCTTAAGCTTAAATGCCGTTAACCAACATCTGGTCGATTTTGACATTTTGATGCCATCATTATCAGAAAAAAAGCTATATCGACTGTAGTGTTAGCAAAATTTTTGTACTTGAGATATTAAAATTAATATTGCCGTTATGAAGTCCAAGTCCAAGCTTAGAAAAAATGGCGTAAACTTCTTATTACTAACTCCTTACACTTTTACTCTCTGTACCTTTTCAGGACTTCCACGTTGCCAGCTGGTCTAGAATTTTTGTGAAAGTAACGAAACATAGAATTTATTTTCATTTATATAGATTTACCACATACATATTCGTAAAATACTAGGTTTAACGCTTCTCGCACACATCACCTAGGCAATTTGGCAGCGACCGCCGGCGATTTCTCTCGTCAAGTCTGCGGTGGGCTCTCGCGTCAGTTTGCAGTTTTGTCACAGAATAAAAAAATAGCATAAGTTTTGTGCAGATAACTTTAATCATTTCGAAAATGGAGTCAGAAAGTTTTACTATCTTTGTTTTGCATAATTCGATTGGTCAGTGACTGGTTTCATAATATATAAGACAGCAGAACACAAGGATGTTCGCTTATCTTCTTTACTTGATTCAATGTACGTGGGGTAGATCTGCCACCTAGACAAGTGGCAAACAAAAAGTCACGTGATCTAGTCGTCGTTCGAAAATTTCAAACCCATACAAAACACGCCCTTGTGTTCTGCTGTGAACTGACATAGTCGAACGAAAAGTCACGTGATTTAGTCGTAAGAAATCGTAAGGTAAGCTTAGCGCTAATTAGAATCACTTCGTAGCGTATGCCACTTGTCTAGGCCTGCAGCACTGTCTGACTGATGCAATTAGAAAACTAACAAGCAAACGGGTCGCCAGATAAATGTAAATGCTGTGAACACTTGTTACATCAGAAGAGTTGCAAGTGCATTGCCCATTTTTCTTATGAAGAAAATTTGGGGACTCCCACTGCGGATAGGTGGGACTTGCTGCGGCCGGCAGCCCTACCCACATAGATAGAATATACTCCACATCCACCCACTAAAACCATAATTATTACCACTTTCCACTCCCCGCATAATTATTACTTATACGGTAGGACCTACCGCAACTCTGCCAGGTAGTTATCGAACCCAAGACCACCGAGTCAAGAGTCAGTTCAACTACGAAGGCGATATCCTTATATTATGTAAAAGTCAATCTAGCATTATGTAATTAACCTGGTACATTACCTCGGGCTATAGAGCTTTAATTAATTAGAAGTGTTATTATTATTAGCGCCCTATCACATTATGAGCGCGACAGTACAATCTACTCAAGTGAAGTTAGCTCGGACAACAATTACTTGAACACATGAATTATAGATTCGAGGACTAGAGAGACAGAAACTCTACGTTTATTTTGAGGTATTATTTATTTATCAAGAATATAATTATTAAGATATATCTTGATAGAGTTTGCTCAATACGCAAACATAACACGAGTTGTAAATTTTTAACCGACTTCCAAAAACGAGGAGGTTAATATGTTCGGCTGTGGATATTTTTTTTTTTTTTTTTTTTTTTTTT